>JAOEGS010014984.1:29094-41291 GCA_025447755.1 Corythornis vintsioides | reverse complement strand
CTGGGCACGGAGCTGGGGGATGCTCCTTGTGCTGCCTCGCCCTGTCAGACCCCCCTGGGCTCGGAATCGCGTTTGGGCTTCACGTGAAAGCACCAGTTCAGTGCTGGTACTTGCTGGCTCTGGGTAATCTTCATATTTGCTGACTTGACTTAATTATCACTCGGTGGAAAGCTCTGCTCCAGCGAGGCTGTGGGTACGGGGAGGCCCAAACCACACACAGCGCTCAGGGAGGGATTTTGATCCAAAAAAAAAAAAGTTCAAAGGTGTTTTTGGCTTAATGCGGTTTATCTAAATTGCTTTATGTTCGTTAATCTGGATTAGCACAAATGCTCTTGGAATGGCTGGCTGGGGAAGGGTTTGCTTGGCTCTCCTGACTAGGACAGACTTTTCCTAAAGTGAAAAGCATGAACCGGGCCGGGGGGAGGTGCCAGGTCCGGCCTCACATGGGGTGTGAGTGTGAACAGAGCGAGGTGACTCCGTCCTGCTGCCCAAGCCCGAGGGCTCCCTTCGAGGGTTGGCACCCACATACCCTAATGCCTGACCAGCTTCCCCCCACTGCTGGCACGGGGTTAATCCCCCAGTTCTCTGTGGGAGATGTGAACCCCTTTTTCGGCTTGGTGTGCCAAAGCAGTTGGCACCATTAGTGAGTGAACTTCAAGGTAAAGGGGAGGTCAAGCACAGATTTGAAAGTGGTGGTGGTGGGCGTGAGCGTGACCCGGGGAGCCATGTGATGTGGGTGACGTCCTGGAGAAGCAGGTGATCTCCCCGGCCTCTCTCTTCCCCAGGGCTGGGATTAGGAGAGATTTTACAGCTCAGTGGCTGGCTTCATGTTAAGATTTGGTTTGCAGTGGCTCAGCCCCCATGGTCCCTTGTCAGGAAGGACCTTTTAGGTCTTTTATGGCCATTTTACATGTCAGCGGGGCAGTTTGTGCCTCCTGGGACCTGTACCTGGGAGGGATTGCTCCTTTGCTTCTGTAAGGACTTTCCTACCTTGAGAACAGTCAGAGAAGCACCCAGTGTGGAAACTGGGACTCTTGGACGAGGACTGCAAAGCCCAGTCCTCGTGTTTGTGTATTTGCCTGGGATCTGGGTGCATTTTCTTGCCCTGCAAAAGACTTTTTGTGCAGCCTCAAGCAGGTCTTTGTACCTGGGAGCTCCGTTCTCCCTTTCCAGCAGCTGCCGTGGTCAGGTGCCACGGGGAGAGGGCTGGAGACTCGAGGACCAACAGATCAGCTCCACACAGGGCCCCAGCTCTCAGCAGCCTCGAGCAGCAGCAGGAAAGTCGAGCTGAAATGGAAGTTGTAAGCGGGACCTGGGCGCTGCCCCAAAACCAGGGGACTCCCTCCTCCCCCCGCCCAGCACAAACAGCAGATTAACAATTTATTTGACGTGTTGCGGCTGGTTAGTTTCTTCGCCTGCTCCCCTGATCAGAGGGAATAAATGTTGCAGTGTGCAATAATGTTCATTTCAGGTGAGGGTAAATATAGAAAGGAAAACCTGCTGAGAGCGAGCCATTTATTTCTGCGTTTGGAAGCCTCTGCTCATAAACAGTCAGTCATACCCCTTTGGAAAATCCCAGTGTGCTTTTCTTGGCCATCCTAGAAGAACGTTTACTTTCCTGTAGGTTAAGAAGTTCGTTTTAAATTAAAAAAAAAAAAAAAAAAGGCATCTCACTTCCATCTGCCCTCGGGTGTTTAGGGCTGGTTGACGCACTGAGGCCGCTCTGTTCTCGTGCGAAGCTGGACCAGTGTGGGATCACAGAGGAGATCCTGCAGGGCTTTCCCAGCTGGCAGGGCTGGGGGAACCTTGTTCTCGGGGTTCCCCTTGTTCTCCTGGTGCAATTGGGATTTTATCAAACATTTCAGCCGTGTGTGAGCACCCCTCAGCTTTTTCAGTGCGGGTGGGTGAGGATGTGCAGGGAGGTGTTCGGGGGTTATCTCAAGAGTCCCATGGCTCAGAGCCACACTCAGGGGGTTGAACCTGCTGTGCTGAGATCATGCTGGACCAGAAAGCCTCTAAGAGTTGATGGGAGAGGGTGCCAAGAGCAACATGTTGGTAGGGACTGCTGGAGCATCTGTCAAGCCACCAGCCGGTGCCCAGCTGCAGCAGCACCATAGAGACGCTTGAAAACAGCTCTGTAGGAGGGGGAAGATGGGAACCCCCATCTCCACCAGGCTCTGTGTCCCTCCTCTGTCCTGACAGCAGCACTGAGGGGTCACGGGGGAGAGAGCCGGGTGACCAGCTGGACCTGGACAGCTGCCCCACGCCCGCTCTCCACGGCTGGCACCAGCCGAGCAGGAGTCAGCTCCTGGCTCTGAAGCCTTCTGCTTTTGACAAGGGTCTCGCCGTGTTTTCCAACAGGCTTTGGATTTGGCTCGGGTTTGCCTTGGTTTCCGAAGGCAAGAGGCAGTTAAGTCTCCTGGAAGAATGAATTAATTAGAAAATGCCTTTGGTCGGGTCAGTGCCCTCAAGTAGCGGGTGCTCGGTGCTTTGCAGCAGCTCCTCTGCACCCAGGTGAGCCTCTCTGACAGGCTCCTGTTACCCCTAGTATTTTAACAGCCATGCGTCCAGCATCCCAGAGGAGCCCTTTCTGAGCAGGGGTAAAAAAAAAAAAGGCAAGGGGAAAAAAAAAAAAAGATACAAAAAAGCCTCCCCCCAGATGCTGTGTTGACTCTAACGGTGGCGTTTGTGTAAGCAACAAAATATTGACGCAGTTGGCTGGGGTCTGGCTGGGGCTTCTGGAAATAAACTGCTGCCTTGTTAAATTGTCGATGGAAATGTGAGTGGGAAAATGACTGACATCTTATGCAAGGCGGGCAAATAAAACCACCGCTTTACTACGGCGAGAAAAAACTCCGGAATTAATAGGTCTCCTTCTGCTCGGGGGTGTTGGATTTATCCCCGAGTAAGATTCATAAACTATTTTAAGGAGAGAAGTGCTACTTTTAAACAGTCGGAGTCCTGGAGTGAAGGTGGTGTCACTGGTGCCGAGTTAACCCTTTCCTGCCCGTGCTGTGCCGCCGAGCTGTAACCCGATTGGCGCCTGGGAAATGCTGTGGGGTTCTCTTCCAAGGGTGTTCAGCAGGACATGTTCCAACAGCTTATGTCAGAAACGCATTTCAGGCCTCAACCTGAACTCTGAGCTTGATTTTACCTGTGTGGGATGTAAAATGCAGTTCAAATACAACACCTGCTCCAAAGCTGTGCCCGGGATGAACTCGAAGTAAGCGCACAGAGCGTTGCCGAGTCCAGCCCGGGTGCGCTCCGGAACACCCCAAAAGGCTCCTTTGGACTTGAGTAAGACATTATCAGGGTATCTTCTCTGGGCAGTACAGAGCTTTAACGAGTGACACATCACTTTCCTTGCTACCCAAAGCCTCTTCCTCCTCCACCCGCATCCCCCCGGATGCCAGCTGATGCCCATGTGCTCATGGAACAGTGGGAGGAGGTAAACGCCGAACGCGTGGGTTCTGACTCGCCAGCAGCGACGACACCAGTGTAATTATACACGCTCCAGTGTGATTTCCCAGTAATTATTCTGGAATAAAAGCCTTGCCTATTTCTGTAAGAGCTTATGTCACTTGGAAAGCGGTTATAAATTCATCTGGAAAAAGGGACCCTTATTCTGGGATAAGTGTGGTTAGTGGTTAGCTGGGAACGGGGCTATTCCTGGCGCTGCCATCGGCCTTCCCGGTGACGCCGGGTAAGTCACCTCACCTCAGCGTGTGTCACCTCCTGCTGCAGACTGGGAATCACAAACAAGGGCTTGCTCCGCACGCAGCCTTTCGGGTAGCTCCGTGATGTTGGAAAGAAGCTGTCAGAGAGTGACAGGCAGTCATTTAGTGGGACTCTCGGTGCTTTTCTACCCACCTTGGAGGCACCTTGAGAAACTGTAGGTTGGCACAAGGAGGGATGTAGCTGGGAGCTGGCGATGGGGACTGGCTGTGTTGCTCAGGCTGGGCTGTTGGTGTACAGCTGGGAATACAGGGTCCTCCTCTGTCTGTAAAAATAGTCCATTCTGTTCTCAGTTGTAGACCACACCCCTCACTGGGGTATCTAAATGGCACGGCTGCTGCTTTCTTGAGCCAGCTCCTTCCAGTGTGCAGTGCCAGGGTAGGGTACCAGCATCGACCACCCTGGCTGCTGGGAGCTTGGGTCCTGCCCTGGGCTGGCAGGGGGGAAAAAAAATCTCACACAGCATTGTGGCCTCTTCTTCCTCTAGTATCCCTCTGCCTGATGGAAGTGCTGCTCCAGCAAGCCCTAAGGTCCTTTACTGGGCAGCTGCTTGTGCAGCCTCAGAAACCCCTTTTGGCTCCAACATTGTGCAGATGCACACGGTTGGAGCTGCAGATGTGGCTTGTTAGTAGCGTGTGGTGTTAAATGTATGTTAGAGATGAGGAGGTTTTGTTTTAAAGGTCTTTCTCATCTGTGTGGGTAGTGCAGGGTGCCTTACAAACTGGAATTTGTCCACTTTGCCCAATCAGGGGCTGCCCTTGGAGCAGATGGACCAAGATGCTGAGGCCGAGGTGAAGGGATCTGCCCCAGCCTGTTCCTGTGACCCCAATCCCCGTGTGAGCACTGGAGCAGGGCTTGAGCCAGGGAGGCAGAGGGGGAAAAAGCTTTTTACAACTCATTAGTGCTCCCCAGAGCCGTTCAGCCCCTCTTGTAATAAAAGTGGGGGAAGCCAAGAAGTATTAAGGCTGGTCTGCAGAAGATGCTGGTCTGCAGAAGATGCCAACGTGCCTCCCGTCTCCGTATCCCTTCTCAGCGTCTTTGCCAGAGGCACTGACCCTCCCGGCAGCCCCGGCTGCTGGAATTCCCTCCTCGAGCTCAGTAACAAGCTGGTGAGGGCTGTTCCCCCCGCCCCAAGTCTGTCCCAGGCTCCCCAGGCAAAATGTCCATGGGAGAGTTCCAAGTGCAAATGTGTGTGTGCTAATGGGAAATGAATTGCCTCTTGCCCCGAAGCCTCTTCAGCTTGAGGAAAACAAGCAGGGTCTAGGAATGACCTCATATCGCCTCCCAGGGAATGTTTTGCCAGATGAAGGGGGGGGAAGAGGCAGCATCAAGACAACACAATGTATGTATCTCCCTCCCTGTGTAAACATCCCTGTAGCTGCAGAAACCTCTCAGAGCCGAAGGAGCGGGGAGCAGCAGCTTTGATCTGTGGATGTGGTTGTTATTTTCTAAGTGCGGATCCGTTCTTTTTTTAATTTTGCTTCAAATTAAAAAAATGCCTGTTGTGATCTTTTTTGCTTTTAGCTCTTGGCTCGGGAGCGGGGCAGGGTGCAGTAAATTTTCATTGCTCCCCATGTAACCGTTTCAGCATGGTTGACAATTCCTCGCCGGCTCTCCAGCGCCGCAGCACAATGGGCCGAATCTTCTGGCCCTACATGAAGCCAAAGCAAATGGATTTTGCCCAGAAGTGCACGACGGGGAGTGGAGGCAGCGGGGAGGAGAGTCCTGCCACCTCCTTCCCTGCCCGAATCTGCACGTCCAGACAGACACGCGCGTGTGCGCGCCCGGCTGGGACTGGTAGGGCTGTCCCCATGCCTTTGAAGGGCTCCCAGGCCGGGTCCGTGCCAGCCCCTCGTGTGGAGTGCTGGGGCTGGGGTGCTGGGCTGTACTGCAGGACATTCAAGTGTGAGTCCTGCTGCTCCCTGCAGCCTCCCTGGCTGATCCCGGGAATCTCCATCTGCCCGACTCTCCAGGGCACAGTCCTGTGCTATGAGGGGCACCATGGTGGGCACAGCCCCAGGACTTCCCCCAGTGTGTGTGTGTGTGTGTGTGTGTGTGTGTGTGTGTGTGTGTGTGTGTGTATACACATACATAGATGTGTCTAGGGAGTTTCTGAACAGCAGCAGCTCACCCCAGCCCTGCTCCCCTCCCAGGGAGCTTTGCAAGCCCACTCGAGGAGCGAGACGTGGGGCTCAGCCCTTCGCTGGCCTTCAAAGGCAAGGTCCAGTGCAGGCCACTGGTTTAACTGGGCACACTTGGCTGGAGATTCATGCAGGTGTGAGGAGGTTTCTGGTGTCCATCCCCTCCCCGTGCCCTCGCATGGCTGCCCAGGGTTTTGGCGTTTTGATTGCACACGGGGCTGTGTATTTAGGGCTGGTTTATGGTTGTTTATACTAATGTGTAAACCTGTAATTTAGAAGCTTAGTTATAAATCAACATTGCTGAAGGTCTTGTCCCTCGTGCCTTGACATCAGGCTCCAGATTTAGAAGACAGGTTAGAGAAAGAAAAAATACAAGAACTGTTTAATTTTCCTCTGGTTATGATACAGGGTGACAGGACGGGCTGTGAGCGTGTCCTGCTCCGAGGTGTGGATCCCCTGGCATAAGCCAGCAGAGATTTCACCTTTTCCCTCTGCTCCTACAACAGCTGCAAGAGAGACTCGTTTATCTAGCAAATCCCAACCCAGAATGAAAAGTGGTGCCACTGTTGCTGAGCTGATGCTCACGGGAGGGGGTAGCAATGTTCTTGGCTCGTGTCAGGATGTGGGCTCTGAGGAGCAGAGCCCCTTCCTGCTCAGCACCACACGTGGAGGAACAGCCCTTGTCCCCAAGAGCTCCTGGCACAGCCTTGGGCTGGCAGGAGAGACAGGAGCCTCCTCCAGTGGCAGTGCTGAGTGAGAAGGCACATTCCCACGGGTGGCTTGTGGTTCTTTCCTGATCCAGCCTAAGAATGACACATCTGCATTCATATTTTTATTAAAGCTGTGGAAGAATTTCATATATGATCCTTTCTGCACCTTTGTCCCTTCCCAGGCCGCTCTGGAGAGTGGCTGTGCAAGAGATAGGTTTGAGTTGCTGGTTTGATTCAGTACAGCATAGCAAGATGTGTGGGGAGCTGTTGGGGTGGTGATGCTGGTGCAAGTGCTTTTCTGTTGGACTTACTCAGCTGGGCTATGGCAGAGCCAATTGTCCCTGTTGTGAAGCCCCCTTTAGCTGTGGTGGGCTGGAAGCTGCCTTGCCCAGGCAGATGTGAGCCACGGAGACTCCCCTGGCTCTGGGTTCACTGTGGCCACCATGCAAACATGAATCTGAACAGTGGAGATTCGTGTTGGGTGTTACCAGAGTGTCTGTGCCTCTGTCCTTCCACTGCTGCTGGTCTCCTGCTCCCCTGCAAGGTGTTGGTTCCCACACAGGTTTAGGTCCCCCAGTTGTATGGAGGACCTGCTGTCAGCAGGCAGAGCTTGGGGGTGCAGGATGGCTCTGTGTGCCTGGAAGGGAGAGTCTTGCCCTTGGCCTCTGCAGATGAGCTCCCAGTTTGCCCACGTGCTGGTCTCCTGGGCCAGCTGTGCTACACCTGTGTTTGCTAAACCAGACCTGCTCTTGCAAACCTCCTCCCTCAGGGAAGGTCCCTGACCCATGAAGGCAGCTCAAGGGTTGTGCATTTTTGTGAAAAAAAGCATCACAAGAGCCAGGGGCTCCTCATCATCCTCCTGTCCAGCTGAGGTCACTCCCCTCCTCTCTGCAGCCAGTGCCTTGCTTTAGCTTTATCTTTTACCTCGCCTCCAGCCCCCCTTTTTTTATTTACCATGGGGGTAATTAGGACCAATTGGGATAGGAGAGGCAGCAACGGCAGCAGGGTGGGCTGGAGGACCCCATGGGTAACATGACCAGGGGACCCCATATCCCTGGACAGGTGAGATCACCACCCACCTTCCACCTGGCCCCAATCCCAGCCTTATCTCCTGCTGCATTTTCTTGGCTGATGAAGCCTCTCCTAATTTAGGAAGCAGAAATACCCCAGAAGAGAGATGGTGACAGCAGCTCCCGGGGGGGGGGATGGTCATGGGGTGCAGCAGAATGTCCCCTGCACCCTGGGATGTTGGCTGGGGGGGTCCAGGCTGAGAGGATCCTGCAAGCAAAAAAACCCCAAACCCTGAGTGTTTCAGAAAGGGCTTTTTCTTCCCCTCTCCACCCTTACTTCCAGTCCCCCCTCCCTAGCTGTCCTTTGCAAACTCCCTCTCCCCTCTTTTTTTTTTTTTCTTGGGTTTTTTTCCCCCCTTATATCTATTTCCTTCCCCTTTTCTTTTCCACCCATTGCTTTTTCCCATGCCATATGCCTCCCCCTGACTCCCCCCCCGCCCCAGCTCCCCTCGCCACCACCCCAAGCCCTGGGCTGGCCGAGGGGCTGCGAGGTGCGGGGTGGGTCTGGGGGTTGCGGGGGGCTTTGCATTGATGCATTGATCGCCCATGGTCTCCGCCTGACCTCCCTGCTCCCAGGGAAGCAGTCTCCATGGCTACTGGCCCTTCTCCTCCAGCGCAGACTGTAAATTCCTGCAGGCAAAGCCCAGCCTTGGGGGTGCGAGGGGGGGAGCCGGGGAAGGAGTAAACCAAAGCCAAATAGAAAGAAAGAAAGGCTGGGAGAAAAAGGGCGTTGCTTGGATGGGGCTCTCCTTTCCACTCCCCTTTCTCAGGTCCCCAGCACCAGGGCAAGGCGCCTGCTTCCCCCCTCCAGCGCTTGCTGCTCCTGCTGCTGCTGCTGCTGCTCTCTTGCAAAACTGGAATTGGCTGGGATTATTTAAGGGAAAAAAAAAAAGAGAGAGAGAGAGAGAGAGGGAGAGGGAAGGAGAAGGGATCAGAGCAGCCGCCAGAGAGAGGGCGATAGAGTCCACTTTCCTCCAACTGCCCTGGGTCTCCTTCCCTCGCTCTCTCCTCTTAGCAACACCAAGAGCCCCAAACTGAACCCAGAGCAGCTTTTTCCATCAGTTCAGTTCCTTTCCTCCCTCGGTCTCACACACAGCAAGAAGCGAGCCCCTTCCTCTTCTTTATTTCCCTTTGCATGCTCAGCCTCTTGTTTCCTTTAAAGCACTAGAAATCCCCCCGTCTTGCCCCCACTCCTCCATGCAGACTGGGATTGCAATGGGAGCTTTGCAGATTGCTGGATTTTCCATCCTTTTCTTTCTCCTCCACTCTGGAAGCACACTGGCGAATAAAGCCAGTCAAGGTAAGAGAAAAAAAACCTTCCCAGCTCAAGGGTTGCTGTTTGATGCGTGCTGGACCTCCTCTTTGGGTCGGGGGTTTTATGTGCAGGCTGGAGAAATTAGCAGCAGGAACAACAAACAGTGGAGGGGATTTTAAATGTTGCTCACAGATATTCCTGCCTGCTGCCTCCGAGCGGGGTTGGGGGCTTTTGGAAACTCTTTAGCGAGTTGCATTTCTCACACTTTCTTTTTTTCTGCGGGGGTTCGGAGTCTTTATCTCAAGGTACGGGGTTCGGAGGCAAAAAAAAAGGAGGGTGGGCAGACAACCTACACCCATCACGGAGCAGAGGCTGCTGTTTAGAGGGCTGTGGGGGCTTCTCTGCTTCTCGGGGTCAGTGTCTGCGGGATGGGGAGGGTCGGCGGAGCGGGTGTCGGTGCTGGGGGCTCTGTCGGGGTCCAGTCTCCAGGGTCGTGCTTGCGGGGTGCGGGCTGCAGGAAACTCCGGGGAGCCCGAACACCGCGGGTGCTCTGTGCCCGTCCCCCAGCGCAGAGGGCACGTCGGGCGGCTCCAGCGCCAGGCTTCGCTGCTCCGCCGCTCCCGCACCGAGCCGGGGGCTCTGCCCCGCAGACCTGCCCCGCAGCCTCTGTAGCTCATAAATACAGAGGTTTTCTGTAGCACTTCTCTGTTTCTCTGGGCTTTTTCTCTGCCCCACGCGCGGAGTGTGTGCGCACCCGCAAGCACAGCCCGATGAGCCTGATCCAGTTGGCTGTCTACAAGGGCTTGTATTTTTTTTTTTTTCTCTTTAATTCACCACTATCTACACGATCTGTTGGCTTTTCTTTCTTTCTTTTTTTTTCTTTCTTTTTTTTTTTTTTTTTCCCCCTCTTCCATAGCACTTAGCAGCATGTAAGCTTTATCAAAACCAGCCTTGGCTCTTGCGACTGTAGTAGCTGCGTGTCGTGCGGACGGCGAGATTAAATCATGTGTGAATGAAGCATCGGAGCACAGGAGACAATTAGGATCTCTTGTAGGCATTAGCGAGAGGCGTATTTCAGCCACGCACATGGTCGCCCCGAGCCCTGTCACCGACAAAGTTCGAAGGAATTTCAAGGCTATTGTCTTATCTGGCTTAAAAGTGTTTTTAAAACAATAGGCGACTTTTCAGGCGAGCACGGGGGAGATTTTTCCAGGGCAAAGGTTTGGGAAGAAGGAGTCCAGCTTCATGTAAAGCTTTATGATTTCGGCTTAGAAAGGAATGCTTAGGTTTTTATCCCCCCTCAAATTATCTTGAGTGTATGCATTGCTTTCATTTCTTATCATAATATTTATTTATTAAGGCCTTTTGGTTTCCAGTTCCATTTAAGCCTGAGCCAGAATTGCATTAAAATAGCAAAGTAAAATTCCATCGTGCAGAGACTTGACAGATCCCTTCGGGGAAGGAGAGGGGTGGAGTGGGGGTGGAGAGAGGTGAGCTCAATCCTGTGCCGGGGTAATTGCCCCCTGTAAGCCTGGGATGGGGGCACCTGGCAGACCTGGGGGGTCCAGCAGCTCTGTAGCTGGGGGGTTATGAAGGAGAGTTAATCCCTGAAGCTGCTGCTGGGGGGTTCTGCAAGATAATGAGGGGGAGGTCGCCATGGAGGGTTGAAGGTTGGTGCCCATGGAGATGCAAAGTCTCTGGGCAGGGCTGGACCAGGTCCTTTTTGGACCTGGCATCACAGATGGCAGACAATCCGTGTTTGTCTCGGGAACCTGCTGTCACCTGTTTTTTCTGCATGCACAAGTGTCATTGAGTTCTTCAAAGACATCTCGTGTGCCAGGGGCATGTTTTAATAGCATATTTCTGAAAAGCATTAGGCATCCCCAGTGCATCTGCAGGGTGATGCCCCAGGGATGGGGTACACATCATCCCTCTGCTCTCACTGAAGCCTCAGCCCTTGCTGGGGCAGCCACCCTGGCCAGGTGACTGTCACAGGCTGGGGACGGCTCCTCTCCTGTCAGATGGGCTTGTTGTGCTGTGATAGCATCGTGCCATGGGCAGGGCTTGCTCTTTTGGGTAGACATGTCTCATTTCTCGCACTGAATTACCCCAGAAAGTTTAGTCTGTAGGGAAGGAAGGATTTAGCAGAGCTGCCCGTGGGCCTGCAGGGTGTCTAGAGAGGACCTGGCTGTCTGCAGGGTTTATTGGGTCACTTCAGGGCTAGGAAAGCTTTCAAGAGAACAGACAATATAAATCCAAACAACCCTGGGGAGGCTCCCGGCACACACTCAGCTGGGATGAGGTCTCCCTGTGGTCCCTGTGCCATGTTCTGCCAGAGCAGCCCCAAGCTGCTGCTGTACCCCCAGCTCCTCTGGTTTTTGGACTGGTAATGTCCCTCCCAGCCCCATCCCATCATCTGTCAGTCCATCTCACAGCCAGACGGGCAGAAGAGCCGGTCCTGAGCTCCCAGTCTCAACAGAGCTGTGCCCTTGCCCATCATCTGCTGGCATCAGTGCCATGGGAAGGATAGAGCCCAAGCACTGGCAGATTTGCACCCTCTTCTTGTGCCAGGGAGTGCCCAGATCTGGCCTTGCTGAGCTTTTCTGGTGTCACCACCCCATGGGATTCACCGCCCTTTCCTGCAGCTGGATTGCACATCCCTTTGGATGAAGCTGGGGGAAAGGGTCTGGGAGATGGATGCAGCATCTCCCCAGGGGACCCCAGCACCCCATTTGGCAGCCCTGGGCACCCACCCAGCATAGGGTGCCCACAGCCCCAGCCCTCCTCGATGGGCCCCTGTGGGTGAAACCAACCCTTTTGGCTGGTGCCACCCAGGAACGGAGCCACCATCCGGCGCAGGGAGCTGGGTTCAGTGGGGATGCACCTGCAGAGCCTACGCCACCAGGGATTATTAGTATTTTATAGAGATATATTTATTTTTTTTTAGGAGTCTGAAATTTTCCAATTGCAGCGTGGAGATGCCGTTCGATTCCCCTCCCCTTGTGCCAAACCTCCTCCCCTTGGCCTCCGCTTTCCTCCCCTCTCATGCATTCACAGTGTGCGACTGTTGTGCCTGTCCCCTCCACCCCTCTGAAATATGAAATGTAAAACTGTAAACATTTCAACATACAGCAGTTCAAAGGAGATCTTTGACTGAGGGCGGCTGACAAGCCTGTACCGAGATTAAAAAGGGGAGGGGGGGGGGGGGGGGGGAAGGAAGGAGAGCGGAAGAGGGGTTTGTTGTGAATGCCAACGGGGATATAAATATTTAACGACGGCGGGCCTT
>JAOEGS010014984.1:0-29084 GCA_025447755.1 Corythornis vintsioides | reverse complement strand
AATAAAAGGTAGATACGTCCCAACAAGTCGGAGTTATAGGGTAAGTGTGGATCCGTGTGCTGCATGCAGTATGCGAGGTAGAGAGGAGAGGGGAGGGGGGGGGGGGGTGGCCTAGGAAGGAGGGAAGAAGAGGGGTTTTTTATAACTGCCAACGGGAGTATAAATATTCAGACACCTCGAGTCTTCCCGTGTGGAGATGTATTGCTGTCTCCAAGCTGCTCGGCAGCTTTTATCGTTTTCTGCTCTGGGTTTATTTTATTTTATTTTTATATAGATTTTTCCTTTGCAGACGGTCGCACCGAAGTCATCCATTTAGGAAAGAAATATGCATGAGTAGCCTTAACCTTCACTTTCAAAGTTGTAAGTCCCCCAGGAGGCTTCAGGAGAAGCCTGGGATGGCAAATAGAGTTTGCTCTGTCTGGCGGTGCTGGCGGAGCCCGGCCGCGGTTCGGGGAGAGCAGCTTCTCTCTGGGGATGTGGCGATTGTTGCTGCAGAGGCTGGAAACAAACAAACACTCTGCTTTGTTACGGGAAAGCTCTGTCAGCCTGGGGAGGTGAAGGAGCAACAGCAGAACAGGTCCTGTGGGGTATGAACGTGCTGCGTGGTGTGGAGCGTCGAGCCCCCCTTGATGAGCTAAGTGGTCTTGAAGGTCCCTCCAGCCCAAACCTTTCTGTGATGCTGTGATGAGCTTCCCTGTTGGCACTAGGGCGGGGATGGAGGGAGCGCTTCCATCCCCGGGCGTGGTGGATCTGGGATCCATTGGGATGACCCAGGCTGGTGCAGGGGATGGGGAGCTCCGTCCTCACAGGAGTGGGAAACATCGATGAGGGGGGAAAAAGCCCCTTTTGGGGCCCTGCTGGCTTTGGGGAAGCAAAGCCCGGTGTGAGGGCATAGAGTGGGGTTTAGACATGGGATGATGGAGTCACCAGGCTGGGAACCCTCTCAGTTCCCCACTGCACCTTGTGATTCCTCATCCTTCATCCATTCTTCATCATTCTGCAGGGCCGAGTGCCGTGGTGGCATCGACCAAGTCCTTCCTGCTTTTGGGAGAACTGGGTGGATGTGAGGGGCTGGTGCAGGCAGTGAGAGTCAGAAATCCCCTCTGACCTGTCCTGAGTGCAGGTACCCACCCAGGGACCCCTGGCACAGCACCCATATCCCGGCAAAAAGCCACAGCCAACCACCCGAGTTTAGGATCATGAGCTGGGGTGACGCATCTCTGCTGAGCTGCAAAAAGCCACCCCCCAGAGCACCTTCCCTGTCCCCATCTCCCCGTCCTCTTGCCGCCCCACCTGGCAGGGTGTGACCGCCCGTGGCTGTGCCCCGTGCCCAGCCCACCGCGGCACGAGTGGCCCTTGCAGGCTCCCTGGGTGAACAAATGATTAATAAACTGCACCACAGTCTGAGGTGGTTATTAATACCCTGGTAAAAAAGAGCTACTGAAGTTATAAAGCTTTAATTTGGCATTAAGGCTGAGTGGAAACTCCGTGGGTCTGCCAACAGCTACACACACATCCCTATACAGACAGGCTGTTAATATATATGCCTATATAAAAATAAAGAGTAAAATTAATTTGAAAGAAAAAGCTGAAGCGCTTACAGGAGAGAGGAAAAGGAGGGTGCTTTTGTTTGGTCAAGGGTTTTCTGGTGAGTTTTTGCTTCTTTGTCTCGGCCCCTTCCTCAAATGTACTGGGGCTCTCAGCCTATGGGTAAAACCAACTGTTATCATTTATTATTTTTTTTAAGAAAGGGAATAAGGAAATGAGGAAAGAGCCTCAATGCAGCCTCTAAGAATATACGAACCATTGCTTTATCCCCCCGCTCACCGTCCCGCGTCACGGGCAGAGCGATGCCATAGGTTGCCCACACGGGACCCGGGTGCCCGTGGGCTCTGCCGCCCGTTCCGCCCGCCCCGGTCAAAGCCCCTTTGCCTCCCCGGGGGGTGGGCGCTGGTCCTGGGGGCTTTGCCGGTCCTCCCAGCCCTGGCTTTTGGCACGCTCGCTATGGCAGTGGCGTTGAAACCGTCTGCCTCCGCTGCCTTTGAAATGGAGAATAAAGCTGCAGCTGGAGCGGAACGGGGCCCAACAGCCAGCGCTGGAAAATCCCACCCACAACGGAATAAAAAACATGGCCCGGGGCGCGGGGCGAGCGCCGCAGCCTCCTGCCCTTCCCGCAAACCCCGCGGTGCGCCGAGGATGCTCTCGCCCGCCGACCAGCCCGCCTTACCCACGAAGGGCAGCTGGGTGGGAGCTGGGGCTGGGCAGGGCGTGGGGACTGCCGGACACAGGCGAGACCCTTGCGGAGACCTCGCGTGCCCCACGGGACTTGACATCTTTGTCAGAATGAAATAACTTGCCCAGGTTCGGGGGACCTGGGGCTCGATGCTCCCACCTGCGCCCCAGGTTGGGCCCGTTTCAGGCAGCTTTGGGTGAAAAAGGGCAGCTTTGGTTATTCACACGAGAAAGGAAGTGAATGGGGGCCCATCTGGCTAACCCCTCAAAAAACCCACCTGGTTGCAGGACCTGGACTCCAAAAGGTCCCCTGAAGCAGGAGGATGAATAGGGCACATCCCAGCGAGGGGTTTGCAAGAGCAAATAGGGTCAGGGATGTCAAGAATTGGGTTTTTTTTGTTTAAAGAGATCTGTCTGTGCTCGGCTCCCGACGTGATCCCTCGCTCCTCGGCCGCTGCTGGGAGCACCTGCAGCGCAGCCACTGCCAGGTGTTGGGATGGAGAAGATGCTCCTGAGGGAGAAACGGGGCTGTCCCGACAGCAAACCTGCCCCTTTGAGGGAAAGCGCCACTTGGGTTGACAAATATGCAGAAATTTAGGTTTTCAGAGGTCGTTTGTTTGTTTGTTTCACTCACTGCATAGTTTCTGAAGGAGACTTCTGAGGAGCTGGAATTTCAGCATCCTGAAATGAGGATTGTTGAGCCAGGCTGGCTCCTGGGGTGCTGAGGAGGGTGTTTATTACTCTTCCCATCCACACACATACTTTTTCCCCCCTTTTTTTCTTCTTTTTTTTTTTTTTCTTAATTCTGTAACCTTTCAGAATATCTCCAGCATTGGAAAAATTACAGAGTGGCAAATTTATAATGTTGTCTTTTGTACTTCTTGCTGCTGTGTAATCTTTCCAAAGTTAGAGGGATTTTGAAGTTACAGAATGGAAAAAAAAAAAAAACAAAGATAGAAAAAAGTAATAATATAGATGCACGGGTGGGAAAGGCACAGCATTGTGTTCAGCCACACAGACATTGTTCATTGTCTTCAGTTAGACGGCACGGGAGGAAAAAGAAATAGAAAATAAACTCCCCTTAAAAAGCAGGATGTCTGGCAAAAGGCTGGGGAGATGTCAGCTGTGATGGCTGGGGGAGGCTTCGGGTGGTTTTAGGAGAAGGACATGGGGGTTGATGGGTGTGCTGTAGTGTTGGGGTTCTGCTTCCCACCTGTACACCAGGATGGGTGCCTGGGTGCTGAGACCTGGCACCTCTCACCTCGGCACCATTGACTCGAAGCATTGAGCCCTGATTTGAGGGAGGCAGAGCTGAGGAATGGTTCCAGCCCCCCTGGGGCCCAGGATGTGCAAACTCCTACAATCAGAGGTTGGAAGGCACCTAAATTCAGCAGATCTTTGGTTCACTCTCAGCTTTGTTACTGTCCTCCCCGATCTGATGCCATGTCCTTCCCACCACCCACCCGAGAACCCCAGTGAGGGATGCTGGAGCTGGCAGCAAAGTCCCTGTGATGCCAAATGGTGAAGGAAATTCTTCCTCTGGTGCTGAAAGGCCCTTGAAGCCTGAAAGCATGGCTGGGGAGGAGGGAGCTCTGCGCTCCTGTGCCTTTTGCAGGGATTTTTTTCCACTGGTGATTATGTATTTTATTATTTATATATCGTTGATGGTCGGACTTGATGATCTTAGAGGTCTTTTCCAAACTTAATGATTCTTTGAGTCTATGTGCATGCATTTTTCTGTTTGTGGGATGGAACCTTTGCAGGTGGGTCAAGGGTGTGGTGTGGCAGCTGTGCCCTGCTGCAGGAGTGGGTTTTGCAGCCAAGTGTGAAGCTTTGCTGGGAAGGAACCACCCCTGAGCCACGCTCAGCTCCCTGAAAGAGACAACAGCCTCTACCCACCAAGCCCCCACGGGACCCCTGGTACAGGGTGGCCTGCGAGCCTCTCCCCGGGGATGCCGTCGGGTGGTGGCACCGTGGCTGGCGCCGTGGGTGCTGGAGGTGCTGGTGCAGGCCAGGAGCAGGGTGCCAGTCCCTCGTGCAGTCCCCTCCGTCATCCCCGCCGTGGTGGGTCAGCCTCCAGCCAGTGATTAATGGCCCAAGGGGGCCGTGGTGGCCGCGGGCCATGGCTAATGTCAAATAACAAATATGAATGCGGGCTGTAAATATTTATCCAATGCGCAGGCACGTGCCGCCTCCCTGGTGCAAAGGCAAAGCTCCCCCCTGTGACTCATCTCCCGGCAGAAAAGCACCAGGGTGGCCGGGACGAGGCTCGGGCCAGTGGTCCCGTGGCCACAGCCCCTATCCCAGGGGGGCTGATGGGACTGCTCGTGGCTTGATGAGATGTTTCATGTCCTTGGGGACGATCCGGAGCATTTGAGTTCATGGGGCTGCTGAAAAACTGCTTTTTAAAAGCAGCTGAGACCTTTGGTGCCTCAGGCTCCTTTTTATGGGGTACAGGGGTGCTGGAGGGACCCTCAGATCCCCCTTCCCTGCTGAGACCCTCACGGAAGGTGGTGGAGAGGAACCCCCTCTGGAGCAGTGCTGATGCTCCCCACGTGCCCATGGAGCTGGAGCAGGGAGCCCAGGGTGCTCTGGGAGCCCTGCCCATAGCCAAGGGGCTGTGGGTGCTGCTCAGCCCCTGCCCATACCCAGCTGCTTTGCACCAGTGCCAGGTGTTGCCAGCCAGAGAAGGGGACATGCCTGCTCCGAGGTACCACGTCTCCTTACTGCCTGAGTGTGGAAGGCAGAAGAAGCCAGGGGAACAGCTTCTTGCTCATAAATGTCCACCCCACACACTCCAGGCTTCATTATTTCCCAAATGCCACTAAAACCTCTGCTCCCTCAGACTCCTGACATGGCAAACCCTTGAGCATCACTGCTTGAGGTGCTCTGGGTACCACAGCTCTGCATCCCAGATGAGTGGGTTGAAGGGCAGAGGAGTGAGGGGAACACGGATTTCAGCTGTGTCCCCAGGGAAGGCAGGATGTTTTTCCTGGGTCTCTCTTCTGCTTCCAGCTCCCAGGTTTATTCAGTTGGGTCCCTGCTAATTCCTGCACATTCCTCCACGCCTAAGAATAGAAAGCGATGACGATTATTTGGGTGACTGGTCGGCTCAGGAAGTGGCTAATTGGAGGCAGAGACTTTCACCTCTGCCTGGGCTGGCTCCAGCCTGGGCTAGGGGCGCCTGAGCAGCGTTTCCTGTCACCAGATATGGGAAGGGTCGGGGAGCCTCAGGGTGGCTTGTACAAGAGTGGGGATGCAGGTAGTGCTGCTGGGGAGCTGACCCGGCCGCTCACCATGCCCCACTGCGAGACCATCACCTGTGGTGTCAGGGCTGGGTGCTGTGATGCCAGGAAGAAGCAAAGCAGAACTGCACCCTCGAGCCTCCCTGCCTCTGGGGGAGGTTGAAAAGCTGGAGGGGCTGCTTGGCTTCATCACCTTAGGTGATGGCTTCTGAGGGGAGATGGTGGAGAGCTTCCCTGGCCTCTGCCTATCACTCCAGAGCTCTCCCATTGCTGGGATCCTTCCTGGATCTCCCCAGCTCTTTCCCCACCTCTCCCCTTGTAGATGTCGACGAGTGCGTGGAGGGTACTGACAACTGCCACATCGATGCCATCTGCCAGAACACCCCCAAGTCCTACAAGTGCATCTGCAAGTCCGGCTACACTGGTGATGGGAAGCACTGCAAAGGTAGGGACATGTCACTGGAGCCAAGTGTCAGCCCTGTTGCTGGAGACAGGTCATCAGCAATGTCCTCTGCCCTTGAGAAAAGGCTCCTTCTTTAGCCCAGCCCATTGCAAACCTTCTACTGTCTTTTCTGCCCCATAGCCCTGGCCTATTGACGCTGCAGCCCATGAGGAATGTGACTGTCCTTACTGGTGGCAGTGGCAGCCACCATGCTCCCTCCTCTGTGCTCCCTCCTCTGCTCCACAGAGCCATGTTAGCAAGGCTGGGGCTGCCCAGGCCCAGGAGAGTCACCTGGGGCTTGTTTTAAACAAAGCTGGGCTTTTTTTTAACAGCAGGATTTCCAACCCAGAATCTGCAGATCTGGGTTAGCAGCTAAAACATGGGAAGCTTGGACTTGGCTGGACTCAAAGATCTTAAAGGTCTTTTCCAACCATAATTATTCTATGATTCTGAGCTTTGAAATAAGATATACAGATACAGATATAGTTGACGTAGATGTAGATGTAGATGTAGCTGTAGATGCAGATGTAGGTTCAGGTAGAGATGTAGATATATACAGCTGAGTAGGTCATGGAAAGAAAATGGGCTCCTTGGAGAAGCAGCACCAGGAAAGCAGGGGAAAGAATCCTGGCTCTGCTCAGAGGAGGTCCAGGGTCAGGATGGGCTGAGTACAAATAGCAGAGAGATTAAAGCGCTCCAGGCACAGTGAGGCTTTGCCATGGAGACCAGCAGCTCTGCCCACCACAGCTGGGAAATCCCTGTGATTCCCAGCACAGTGCTTTAAAAACAGCTGGTTAGCTGGAAGCCCAGGCTCTAGACGAGAGGCTGGAGATGGTTTTGCAGGATATGGAGGGATGCTGTAGATGATAATGGAGCTGGGGACCTGCTGGAATAAGCAGAAACCCCGGGGCACGGTACCAGCTGGGTCACACGCTGGAGACAGGGAGCAGCACCCATGCAGCCCGGTGGCTGTCAGCCCGGCAGCTCTGCAGCTCTCCAGCCCTCCTCTCTCTGCAGATGTCGACGAGTGTGAGCGGGAAGACAACGCGGGCTGCGTGCACGAGTGTGTCAACATCCCCGGCAACTACCGCTGCACCTGCTACGACGGCTTCCGCCTGGCACACGACGGCCACAACTGCCTAGGTGAGGGATGGGCCCCCTGACACAGCGGGTGAGGTTGCCAGCATGTCGCAGCTGCTCGGCAGCTCTGACGCTCTGAGACCAGCCTGCTGGCCTTTTGTGCTGGGCGCCTCCCGGCTTCTGACCTCCCCAGAACTGAGGCAGTGCGGTGGCATTCCCAGGGTGGCAGGCTGGCTGCAGACACCTCCTGTGCCACGATGGCTCGTTGAGGGTGGGATTACTTCACATTTCATGGGTGTGACACCAAGGGAGGATTCTCTGTGCTGGGAGAAAAACTTGCTCTGTGAGTCCATTCATAGGTTAGGGGAGGTTGGGTTGAGGCAAGACTGGGAAAGTTGGCACTGGGGATTCTAAGCACCAGTTGCAGCATCCTGCTGCTGTGAGAGGTGGGCCCGTGGCTCTGCTCTGGTGCCGAAGGCAGGACCTGCTGGCAGGGCTCATCCAGGCCCTGCTGCTCACTCGCGCTCCAGGTCAGCCCTGCACCTGCCAAAATAGATGAGTTAATAGCAAATACAGTGGGGATGGGACCCAGCGAAGGGACTGGGTAAATAATCCCTGGGCCAAGACAAACCCAGCATCTGCCTACAGAACGGCCGCACATCCTCCCGCCACTTCCCACTGCCCCAAACTCCATCCGGCCATGGCAGAGCCAAATGTCCTGGCAGAGCCCTGGGGCCAGCTGGGCTCCTGCACCCGCTTCCTCCTATGGCACCCACAGGTGGGATCACCGGGGCACGGGGCTGCCCACCTTCCCTCTGCCTGGAGCTCATGCTGTTTTCTAATTAATGTCTGCAGAGGGGTCATTAATGAGCTCATCACTGGGAGGAGGAGGAGGAGGGGGAAGGGATTACGGACACATACGCTTTGCATTAACCGCCATCACCGGGATCTTTGCAGCCTCCTCGGGGAGGGGGGAGATTTACACAGCTGGGAGGAGACGCGGGCGGGCGGCTTTGCCTTCCTCTCCCAGGGGAGGATGAGCCCAAGGAGAAGAAAGGAGAGCTGGGCTTGGCGAGCCACAGACGTCATGTGTTTACAGAGTTGGGTAGGAGGGGATGGAGGTGGCTGGGGAGCAGCCGAGCAAGGGGGGAACCTGGGGTGGGGAGCCCTGGCTCCCCTCTAGAGTCTTTCCTTGGCTCATCCCAGCATCTCAGCCATGTTGCTTTGCTGTAGGGATGCTGCAGGTTTATCCCCTGGAGCCCATTTTATAGACTAGGATGCTGAGACCTGTGCTCTGGCTGGATTTGCCCAGCAGCTGCTCCTGGGGAGCAGCAGGGATGAACCCCAGTGGATTCTTCCCATCCTTCTTCCTCCCAGTTCTGACAGTGCTTTGCCTGCAAGCCCAGGCTTTTCTGGTTGCTGTGGGCAGTGGCTGAGCCGGAGCTGGCTCGGGGCGCTAGTTCACCAGAGCCGACCGGCCCCAGCATCGCCCACCCTGGGCGACCTTTTGAACCAGGACAGGAATTTGAGCCCCCACCCTGATACGGGCCCTGTTGGCTTCTGCCCATCTCCATTGCATTTAATAAAACAGGTATTAGAGTGGTGGAGTCTTGTTTCAGCCATCGGGTTTGAATGGCTGCCTCCTCATTTTTGTGAGGAGCTTGGAGGAGAAGTCTCAAGACATTAAGCCCTTGTTCTAACCGAAGGGATTTGAAGAGAGTTATTGGCATCTGCAGGACATAGCTTGTCTGGGATGAGCCTCGGAGGAAGCTGCAAGGCTCCTGCCATGGCAGAGGACGTCCCTTTTGTGCCTGACCACAGCCTGGCTGTCAGCCCTCAGCTGCCCTATAGGTGCCCACGTGTGAGATTATATTTTCAACACCTCCTTTCCCAGGTAGCACGTTTGTGGGTGCTCCTGGACTCTGCTCCTGCAGCAGTTTCCAGTGGGAGCTGCAGCTCTGCTTTGATTGCTGAGCATCTCCCAGGGTTGCAGCATCCTCTGGGGCCTGCAAGGGGCTGGGCACAGTGCAAGGCACTCATGCCGCTTGAGCATCCACCTCTGCCCGAATGCAAGGGGTTTTGGTGCATGCAGTGCCACTCAGTGAGGAGAGCAGTGCTGGGGGAGCCAGGGCTGGGACCCTCCCCCAGGCACGTGCCGTCACCAAGCTGCTATTCCGGTGTTTCCATCCGCAGCTGCTGGCAGGGCTCAGCTTTCCCCTCGGCTGTGGCTCTGCTTCAGTTCACAGGAGGTTTTCTTTGGCAAAGGGCCCCATGCTCCTTGGCCCCAGGACCATGGGCAGAGGGTGCAGGGTGGATGCAGTGGAGTTATCCTTCTGCCTGGCATCCTGGCTGCTCTGGCACCTCCAGGCACCGGTGGGTTCTGCTTGAAGCACTTGTGCCCAATAACCCTCGGAGAGAGCATTGGGCTGTTGCTCTTCATTAAGTGAGGGATTTCTAGGGATGGAGCAGGAGCAGGAGCAGCCTGGGGCGAGGGCATCACCACTGCCACTGGTGTACTTCTAGAGCCCCTTCCAGCCTTGGCTTGTTAAACCAAAACAGGCGTGAGGGCAGCAGAGCTGCCGGGGATTTGTGTCTCCTTACAAGTAATTATCCCTGCTCTGGGCTAAGGTTTCCCAGCTCCCCCTAATGAAGTGCAGGCAGCCCAGACCGTGACAGGCTCTGAGGGTCTGGGAGCAGGGGGGTGGCAGCAGCCAGCATCCCAGCTGAGCAGCATCCTGGGTGCATTGGGGGTCCTGGGACAGGAAAATCCCTTTCTCTGTGGTTTGGTTTTTCCCTTCTATAAAATGTGGCCAGACCTTTTTTTTCTTTTTTTTTTTGCCATCAGTTGGAGAAACTCCATGACCTCTGCAACCCCCCCTTGATGTGCTTTGCCCTCAACCCCTGCAGCCCTCCGGCATCTCCAGTTCTTTTCTAGGGAGGTCTGGGGGGATCATGGCTGTGAAGCAGAACTGATTTGCTCCCTAGCAAACCTGTCAATATGGGGTCCCCATCCCCTTGGTGTGCCCTGGAACCATGCTTACACCCTGCCACCTTCCCTTTGCAGACCTGGATGAGTGCTCAGAGGGCAATGGTGGCTGCCAGCAGACCTGTGTGAACATGATGGGCAGCTACGAGTGCTTCTGCCGGGAGGGCTTCTTCCTCAGTGACAACCAGCACACCTGCATCCAGCGCCCCGAAGGTCAGTGCTCGGCGTGGTGCCTCACCCGGGGGCAGCCTCCATCCCTTGTATTATCAGACCAGTCTGTCCCCTGGCACCTCTGACCACTCCTGGCTTTGGGTGCTGGTTCATGACCCTTCTTGGTGCTGCAGACTTAGGAGGTTTATTACGAGCACACTGGGAGAGGATGCTGCAGGGCAAATAAACATCCCAGGAGCAAAAACCTTGCAGACCCTTAGTCAAACACTGAGGACATTACCCAGGGTGTTTTATTAAATAGAAGGTCCTCACACCACCCTGCAAGACTGATCTGCTCTTGCCAGGCCTTGTGCAGCACCGAGCCCTGTCTCAATATCAGCTCTAAATTGCTGCCGTCTGGAGCGATCTCTTAGCCAAAATACTAGGAAATGAGAGATTTTTGCGTCTCTGCTGATTTTTATCTCCACTGCTTGGCAAAGGCAGCTGAGTGGTTTTGCTTTCCCCTTTCACAGCTGCATTGGTCCCTCAGCTCCCCAGGGAATCTCTCCCAGCCCAGAGTGGCCCAGCAGCCAGGGTGGCATCTCCCATGTCCCCAGGAGGGATGAACTAGGTGCCCTGTCCCCTCAGTGACGTGGTGGGTGGCCCCTGATAGGGACAGAGAGGCAGGTGCTGGGTTTGAAGCTGACTTTTAGAGTTGAATGGCTGCAGAGTGTTGTCAGCCCAGGGAGGTCTGTGTTCCTTCTGCACCCTGCAACTGATCTCATAGCTGCTACACAGTCCCCGGCTCAGGGAGCAGCTGCTGAGGGCAAGGGGTGGGAGGGTTGCAGCTGGTGCCCAGGCTGTGAGCCTGGAAAAAGCAGAGAACTGAGGACGATTTAGGGTCTGATGTTCAAGCCTGTTCTGACTTTATTCTGGCTCTTGGGCACTGCCAAGGCAGAAGCATTTGGTTTTAGAGCTAAACCTCGATGTTACGGCTGCTTCCTTCCTTCTGGGGTCTTTGCCAGCTCCTTGTCTCTCTTCTCCTACCCTGGCAGGAGGCTTTCTCTTTTCCCTCTGCTCTTTCTCAGTTTCTCAGCCTCCCTTTTGCTTTCCAATCTCCCTCCTGATGCAGAGGGGATGAAATGCTGCTGGGTGAGGGGATGAAATGCTGCTGGGTGAGGGGATAAAATGCTGCTGGGTCAGGGGATGGATCCCAGACCCCCTCCTGCAGCACCACAACCCTTTCACTCCCACTGGCTAATCCCTCACAGTGAAGAGAGGCCAAAGCTTGGGGCTCGCTGGGGTATCAGTGCCCTTAAACCCCCTCACAGCCTGATGATCACAGGGGAGCAAAAGGGGTGAGCGGGGTCCTCCCATGGTGCCAGTGCAAGAGCAGATGATGCAGGGAGAGGCAGGATTAAAGGGGGTGCAAATCTCAAGGTCTCCCTTTCCCAGCAGTGGCTGTAGGCACCAAGGGATTGCTTTGTCCTGGAGTTGTGCAGCCCAGGAGGAATCTCCTGGGGAGTCTTAGGAAAACAATGTGTGGCCGCCCTGGTCTGGAGGGGAGCCAGGGCACATGGACATCTGCTGAGGGATCTTTGCAGACTGCCAGCTCTTGGGATTTGGCTTGTCTGGAAGGTGGCATCTCCAGGGTGGCTTTGTCCACCTTCCCAAGCAGCTCTGTGCCAGGAGCTGCTGCCCTTTGAGGCACTGCCCAGGGTTATCCTGTCCCCTTGAAGTTCTCACTTGCAACATTTTCCCTTTGTTACCCCCATCTCCCCATCCCTGTCCCACCCCAGACAGCCTTCTGCCACAGACCAGTGCCAGCAGACTTTTAGAGCTTAACTTTGTTTCCTTCTCTCTTTTAGAAGGAATGAACTGCATGAACAAGAACCATGGTTGTGCCCACATCTGCCGGGAGACCCCCAAGGGTGGCATCGCCTGCGAGTGCCGCCCTGGCTTCGAGCTCACCAAGAACCAGCGAGACTGCAAATGTAAGGAGCACTCCAGGGATGGGGACACAGCCTCCCAGGGACCCCTAACACTGTCCCCATGGTACAGACCTCCTGGCCCTGCTGCAAAACCCTCACCCCTTGGTTTATTGAGCCTGGAGCCCTCTGGCTTTGTTTCCCTCCTGCATGCCCAGCTCTGCACTGTATCCTTACAGACAATGCTCCTGGCATCCTGTTCTGCCATGAGATGTGCCCCTACACTGACCAGCCTGAAATGGCAGTTAAAAGGGGTTCAGGAGGTGCAGCATCCCCTATTCCAGTCCCATCAACTTCACTTTCCCAAGGGGAGGTGAGCAGGGAGAGTGCGGTCGGCACTGGAGGAGCGCGGGAATCCTCTTCCCGGGGGGATGTGGTGCTCTCAGCCTGTCTGATCACCTGCCAGCACCTTGCTGGCACTGCCAGGGTTATTAAATAGATATGTATGTGTTTATGCAATTATTTTTATTTTGTTTCTCACTTGCTCTCTGCAGCAAACATGTAAAATCGCTGATGAAATGGAGTTTTAATCCCACGAGCCTATTTTCCCTCTGAGCTAAATGAACAGTACGCCTTGCCCCCCGGGGAGGGCTGGCAGGGATTCCCAGGAGCTCCTGACTCATTCCAGAGCCTGAAAAAGTCTCACCCCTACCCCTGTAACACCAGATCAAGGGTCAGGGGCAACCGGTCCACCAGTCCTCTTTACTAGGGCTCCACCAGTGGCATTTAGGAGATAGGCAAAGGGAAGATGCAAAAAAACCACATCACAGTTTGTGTCTGCCAAAGGTGCCACGGGGCAAGTCGAAAGGCTTTAGAGATGATCTGGGAGGGAGGGATCTCTCTGAGGGTTTTCTCAGCCGGGTTTATGGGTGGGGGAAAGGGCAACAGGGACGCCGGGTGACGGTGCTTTGCCTCCCGCAGTGACCTGCAACTATGGGAACGGGGGCTGCCAGCACACCTGCGACGACACCGACCAGGGACCCAAGTGCGGCTGCCACGTCAAGTTCTTGCTGCACTCCGACGGGGTGACGTGCATCGGTAGGTGCCAGCCCTCTCCGGGCCGCGGGATGACTCGTCTTCCTCCCCCGGGCACTTTGCTCTCTGCTCAAAACGGGGAGTTTTCCCCCGAGCTCTCGGGATGCGGCGTTTCCTTGTGCTGAGACCAGAGGAACTGGTGTGTGAGGGATGCTCTGGCACCCCGGGGCGCGGGGGTGTCGCTGCTCGGTCACGGGGAAGTGGCTGCAGGGTTGCTTGAGGGGACGTCTGGGGATGGGTCGGTTGTGCCGTGGGATGGACCGGTCTGTGCCTGCCACTCTGCTGCTGAAGGCTGAGGGGTGAGGATGTCCCTGGGCTAGAAATTGTCACTGTCACCTGCAGCATTCGAGGAGGGGTGGAGAGGGGACAGATTTGCCCGCAGTGATCTGTTCCAACTTGGCACCGCGGGGCTTAGGCTCAGGAACTCACAAAAAACCACCCAAAACCCCAACGACCTGGTGACTTGCCCACCCTCCCCAGAAACTGTCCTTATCCTGGGTATGTTTTCAAATTGTAAAACATCAAACAGAGATGGAAGTTTTACTGGTTTCATATGCTTGTGCTCTTTAACAGCTGATTTGATTTAAAAAAATGTTACATTCGGGGAGTGATTAAGTCCACAAATTGCTCTAGACATTTGAGTTCCTATTGCAAAATAAAAAAGAAAAAGGAATTGAAAGCAAGAGAGAGGTTTTGGCTCCTCATGTCCCTGCTGTGCCTGAACAGAAAACCCTTGGCGCTTTCCAAAGTCGGCTCTGTCCTCAGGACGAGCGGCAGAGGAACCCCCCAAGCCCCTGGCTGCTTCCTTAACATCCCTGCTGTCACCCAGCCTGCTTCCAAGGACTCATCCCAGTCCCTCCTGGCTGCTGGCCAGGCCTTCTCAGCCTCTTGTCCCCGCCGTCCTCATGTTTTTTCCCGTCTCACCCTCTGAGGACCTGCCCATGGGGTTACTGCTGTGCCTGGGGTGGGGAGCGCTCCCCCAGTGGGGTTTTGGGGACTCTGTGGTGCTGTTGTCCTGGACAGAGGTCTCTGTGCACATGGCGTCGGTGTTGGTGTGAGGATGTGGGGAGGTTTGGCACTGAAATGATGCTCCCAACCAGACAGGTGCAGGGGGTGGGAGAGCAGCTCTGCAAAGAAACTTGTGATTTTGGGGATGCTCAAGAGGGGTGTTTGCTGGAAGGTCTCAGCACTTGGACCCCATCTGCCACAGGTGTGAAGGTGGGATTTGGGGGTTTCCAAAATTGCTCATCTTTATGTCCTTCGACCAAAACTTCAACCCCATGCCATGTACTGTATCTGCTGGGAAGGCATCTCCCCCCAGAGCTGGTACCTCCCCATGAGCTCTGCCCTCACCCACCTTCCCGGGGCAAATCAAACACTGCAGTGGAGGATTTTTAGGACCAGCACTAAACCCACCACAAGTGCCCTTTGCATCCCTTCCGGGTCCACAGCCTCCTCTCCGCAGGATGGGGCCCGTCTAGCTCCTGCATTCCCGGGTGGATTCCCAGCCCCATCATGGGAACACTGTGGGATTGTGCTCTGGCCACTGGGAGCTGGTGGCCACCCCACGGGGATGCCCGGCTAGCAGATTTACAGCCGAGATACCTGTTCAAATATTTATAACCACCCTTTCTTGTTTTATGGCCGGGGCTTAGCAAAGAGCCCTCCCCCTCCCCACTGCTGCCTCCGCCACCCCCTTCCCCATTTCCTCTGAAATATTTCATCATTTCAAGGAGAATAAAGTTTCCAGCAAGGGGAAACGCAAACTCGCTCCCCGGGCCATGGGCTTTGAAATTGTACGCGGTGCGTTTGATGGGCTGCCGGGACAGGCCCCTGGTGCAGGTTCCCTTCAGATCACACCACGCGGCAGGAAGCACCGTCAGCCCCTCTGACTGACAGTTTCATTAGCCCACGGCCGGTGTTTTTCATTTTTCCGCTTTTTATTGCTGCTTTTAAAAATGCAGATAATGAATAACATGCCTGTGAGCGAAGCGGGGCCAGCCCTAATGGCTCCCAACATGTCTGCAGGCTCGAGGGGGAGGGGAACTGGGACAGGAGGCCGATGACCTTATAGATTTATATTTATGCTCAAGAAGCAGCCTTTTTGGGAAAAAAAAATAATACCAAAACAACAACAAAAAAAAAAAACCAAAAGAAACAAACATAAAATCACCCTCCAGCAACCCAGGGTGCAGAGCCCATGAGGAGATGCAAACTGGGCTCTGATGTTTGATGCAGATTTTGGCCTTCTGGGAAAATTTGCAAGTCCCTCCCAGTGATATCTGGGGTGCAGTAGAGCTGTCCCTGTCCCCCATTCACAGTGAGCACCGGTGGAGAGGGAGGTTGGTGGATGGGGAGGAAATACAATTAGATGGAGAAGGAAACAAAACCCAGCTCAGGTTTTATGGCTGATTTCCTGACCTGCACCCAGGTGGTTTGTGGTGTCCCTGTAGACGCTCCCCAGCTTTGGGAAGCTGGTTGTGCTGGGAGTGGTGACAGGAGCAGTGGATGCACCAGACCTGCTGCCAGGTCTATGCTGGGGACACCAGAGCAAAGGGACTGCAGCATAGGAGGGCTCCGGGAAGGGGACACAAGGCGGGTGGCACAGGCATGCCATGCACACCCCTCAATCTCCCTGAGGAGGACATGGTCCCTGTAGAGCCTCAATACCCCTTGTCCCAGCTGCCAAATCCCTGCCCTCAGCCTGAGCCCCCAGGACAGCGCAGGCACAGCCAGGGGCTGCTTTTCCTCTCTTTTCCCCTTCCACTGCCCTCCCTTCTGCACAGACCCAACATTGTTTCTCAGGTCTGTGCTTGTCTCTGCTTGGTTGACGGGTTCCATGTGCCCCCAGCACCCCAGGGGCTCACTCATGGGCTCTCCAGATTTGGTCCAGCACTTCCACAGGGCTCTGTCCTTCCATAGGAGCAAAAAGAAGTGCTGGGGTGACTTTTGCCCTCCTCAAATAACCATGATGAAGGAGGGACATCTCCCAGCCATGGCACCAGGTAGTTTCTCTAGCGGGGCAAAACTCGTTTTTTGAGGGAATCTCTGCATGTTTTAGCACAGATTTTGGCATCTGTGCCTTTGCCCATGTTGCTCTTGGCCTCTTCTTGGCCATTTGTCCCCCAGCGCTCCCTCAGGCACTCGGCTCTCTGGGGTGCACAGACACACGGGTGCGGCTGAGCAGACCACGCGCACCCATTTGGCTTCATCACCAGCTTGGCCACTGCATCCACGGGGTGCCCCTGGTGTGATGCAGTTGCCTTCCTGAAGCTCGTGGGCACCGAGTGACCACAGGGCTCCCCTCGGGAGTTGCTGGTGGCTCTGGAGAGGACTGATTCCCCAGACTAACGGGCTGCACTAACGCTCCTCACAACGCTTCTCCCGCATGGCTCCGGGCAAAGCCGGATGGAGCCTGGAGAGGCTCTGGGATACAGGGTGCTGCAGACAGGGCGATGGAGGAGCCAAGGGCGCCCGCCCCAAACCTCAGGGTTTGTCTCTTTTGGGAGGTGGGGGGAAGAAAAAAAAACCCCAAAGGGATAATTTCCAGCAGGCTGGAAAGGCAGCGGAGTCAAACCCATTGATGTGTGAGCTCCTTGCTGGCCACTGTTTCTAAATCGCTTTTTTATAATGTTGAACAGGGGAGAGACACTTCCAGCAACACGTTATCCTTGAGACGTTTTCTAATGGTAAATATTTTTGTTCTCTCTATCTCTAAGAAGGGGTCTAACCATAGATGGTCTCTCATCTTGAGACCATAACCGGGCTCGGGGGGCTGAGCTGTTGCTAACTGCATGTCTCACTAACCCTGTCCCCCGCTGCTGCTTCCCCACGGAGCCAGCCTGGCCTCGGGCTTGCTTTTGAGGACAGAGAAAGAAACCCTCCCCTGGCTGTGCTTGCATGAGGAGGGGGCTCTCACGTTGCTTTTGTCAGCCCAGCCCGGTGCAGGGGGTGATAATCTGCTTTCCAGTGGTGGGGGTATTGGTTATCCCACCCCCCCACTGCTGCCCAGCAAGCCTGAGAGAGCAGCAGGCTGCTGGCAGCTGCGTGGGAGGGAGGGGGATGGTCCTGCCCATCTCTGTGCTTTGTACTCCCGAAGTTTACTCCTTTCCCAGAGCCCACCCACTCATGGACGATCCCCTGTGTGGGTATAGGGACATTTAGATTGTCCCAGGTTTTGGCCCAGAAAAATACTTTCAGTGACATCCAGCCCAGAGCTGTGGAAAACTGCAGCCCCTTTGGTGGGCTGGGCACCTCAGCTGCTTCCTCAAGGATTTATTTGCAACCCCCGTCAGGTCTCTAAGCCCTTCACAAAGGTAAGGTGCCATTTCTGCTCCGCCGACAGGGAAACTGAGGCAGTCTGAAGGTGCAGCAACTTGTCTGCTGTAGAGAATCTTGCTGGTGGATGTGCTGCATGCGTGCAAACTCCTGACCCATCTGGGAGGAGCTGCGGGTGTACTGAGGGGAGCATGGACCACAGGTCTCAGGAGGGTCTGCAGAGCCTATCCCCTGAGGGTGGGAGGGGGGACCCCCATCTCTGTGCTGTCACTGTGCTCCAGCCAGCCCGACTGTAACCCCTCCAGTTACCACAGAATTGTCTCCTGAGGCTCAGGTGGTGATTCCACCGCGGTTGCCACGTTCGGAAGGTGGAGGCAAAGCTGGAGCATGTGCGGGCACGATGCTGCGGGGGCACGGGCACAATGCTGTGGGGCACGGGCAGGGGCTCTGTAGGGCCCTGGCACAGTGATGGGTGCTGAGAAGGAGTGAGTATTTCCATAGCACAGTGATCAGGAAGTGAGACCAGAGCTGGGATGGAGGAGGTTGGGAAGAAGCATGTCTGTGACTGGGTGTGTGTCTGTGTGTCCGTGTGTCTGTGTGTCTCTGTGTGCTGTGTGTGAGTGTAGAAGCTGCTTTGTCTTCTCGCTCCCTGAGTGATGGAGGCCCTGCCAAAGCCCTGTGTGGTTGGGTGAGTCATGCTGGCTCACTCCAGGCTGGGAGCAGCCCCTGGGCTGCCAGCACCTCCAAACAATGCCCCTCTCCTGGGGCCCTGCTCCAGCTCTGGGCCCCGCGCTGCTCGGCCTCACAGGTATCCAAGCAGCCCCCCTTCAGGCTGTCGATGAGCCTAGGACATGGTCCTCCTTTAGCAAAGGGGTTTGTGGTGGTGCTCCAGCCATGCACACCCCATGCACACCCCGGGCAATGGCCACATCCTGCATGGGATGGCAAGTAGGGCTGGCTTTATACCTCAGCTGAAATTCCTGAAGGTGCAAAGGGGCCAGGAGAAGAGATGGGTGCTTAGGAGGAAGTTGTGAGCACAGTGAAGCATGTCCTGGGCACTGTGCTCCCCAGGGAGCCTTGTCCTCCCCAGCTCAGCCACTTCTCTGGCTCCTTGATCCTGCCAAAAGCAGCGCCCGCACCAAGCCCATCTCAGCAGCGACCCTGTTCAATCAATCCTCCCTGGGCTGCTTCTGCATCAGCTGCAGGAACAAAGGCTGGCGTTAAATAATTCATCAGGCTTCCAGAAAGTTTCCCTCCCCTCCAGCACGGTGTCACCTGCATCACACTCTTCACCCCAGCACCATGGGGAGGGGACGGTCCTGGTGAGTACCTGGAAGAAGAACATCCGCAAAACTCCCTCCCTCACCATTAGGTTTTGTAATTGTGCTGGCTATTAATTTCATAAAATGGTCCCTTTTGTTCTCCTATTATGGGACATCATAAAAATAGCAGCGGCAAGACGAGCACAGAGCGATCCCAGCTCCCTTGCCCTGAAGCAAATGGTTGGATGGTTCAGTCATTCCCACCCCATGAGGCGCTTGCAAAGAGTGGGAGAACCTGGGATTTGCTCTTTCCAAGGAATTTCTTCAAGGCATTTTCATCTTGGGTTCCTTGAAGCCCAAATGCCTCATTTATCCAAGCAGCCAGCCTTCTGAAAGGAATATTTTATTATCCTTTGTGAACAACTTAATGCATTTCAAACCATTGTTCTGGTGGTTAGGACTGAAATTGAGGATTGATCTCACAGGGAAGCTGTCAAGCTGAAAATGCTTCATTTAAATTAGTGTCCCTTCTACTCCTACCAGCAACAGCTGACTTTGATAATACTGGAATAATTAGCATATTGCTTTTTTTTTTTTTTCAATGGGATTTTTTTCCGCTGGTGCTGCCTGACTCTGTGTGTGTGCTCTAATTACACAAAGCCTCTCCCAGATTAGCCCGTGACACTGGACTGGCCACTGTGCCCGAGTGGCAGGTGATGGCTGGGGACCAGTGACACAGGGTCACCGGTGGCTTCGCAGCTTGGTGGCAGTGAGGGGGCCAGGATCTTCCCAGGACCACCTCCTGCTGCCACCCTGCCGGGGACTGGGACTGTGCACCTGCATCCCTGGGGGAGCCATGTCCCCCGCCAGACCTGGCTCCGGCTGCCTTTTGACAGCAAGCGCCATGACTTTGTCACTTGGAAATTCAGTTCCTCCTTGTTGGAGCTGCTGGACCTCACCAGACCCTGCCTTTGGGGGACACGCGGCCCCGGTGCCAGCGTGGGGGCTGAGAGCAGCAGGATTAATCCCACGGAGCTGCTTTTCCCTCCGTCAGCTAAAAAGCCGTCGCGTTTCGGGAACGAGGAGCCGCCGCCGAACCACCTCCGCTTTTCCCAGCGCCAGCGGCCGCCGTTTCGCAACAGGCAGCGGCTCTGCCTGCGCTGCCCGTCCTCCCCGGGTCATCTGTGTGCCTGCAATCGCTAAAGCATCTCTGACGAGGGGACAGAGCTGTCCCCGCTCCTCTCTCTGCCTTAAATGCAGACTGCCCAGTGTATAAGAGCAGGTTGGAAGGCAGGAAGGTTCTGCAAAGGCTTGAGCGGGGAACTGGGAAATCTGGGTGCTTTTTGCTGACTGCAACCTCGGGTGAATCACAGGCGCCCTTATTTCACCTCGGAAATCCCTGGGGAGCAGCACCCAGGTGCACAGTGCAGCAATGAGAAAGGCAGCAAGCACTGGGGCAGCCGCAGAGGTGGGAGATGCTGCAGGATCACCAAGTGTTAACACTTTTCCCCCCCACCCACCCTCATTCTTTGTGTCCAGGGTCTTCAAACTGGGGGACTTGGTGTCCTCGTGATGGCTGCATGAAAAGCCAAGCATGGTTTCAGTGAGCGCTGCGGGGAGATTTGCACCTGCTGCCCCTCCAGGCTGTGGTGTGGAGATGTCTGACTGGTGTGGGGATGTTTGGGTGGCATGGGGACATCTGGGTGGTGTGACCCCTCCTCAGGCTTTTCTACACTTATTCCTTACCCTGGCTGCTCTCTCCCCTCTCTGTGCAGAGACGTGTGCTGTGAACAATGGGGGCTGTGACAGCAAGTGTCACGATGCGGCCACGGGCGTACACTGCAGCTGCCCCATGGGCTTCATGCTCCAGCCTGACAGAAAGACGTGCAAAGGTAGGTGGGTGCAAGTGGGGTCTCAGATGCTCACTGCTTACCCGTGGATGCCTCAGAACCCGCCTTGTGTCCTTGGAGCCCTTAGAAAAGGCTCGGGTTTAGTTCAGCTCGACATCACCCACAGTGTTCTCTTGCCTGGTGTTTGTGCTGGGGGGGTAGGGACAGGGAACACCCTCAGGCATGGGAACTTGCTGGAGGCACCATGGCCAGCCTCGTTCCCCAGGAAGTCTATGGGGAGAAGGAAAGGGAAGTCAAGACAAGTCAGAAGTGATGGTAAGACACTTGTGGGGCTGGAGGGTCCCATCCCACCTCACTTCACCCCTCTGCCTCAGTTTCCCCACAAGTAGGGGCTGGGTGTGCAGGAAAAATGGGAACTTGAGATGCCCTGTGACTAGTGTCCAGCTGGGTCTAAGCACCATGCCCTGCTTTAGTGGGGACACCATGGCATGCCATGTACCCCAGCACACTCCCTGCAACATCTTCATCACCTGCCCTTGCAAGATGGAGCAGCCCAGGCTAGTTACCCCAGACACCCCAACCCTGCCACCCCACCCCAGGCAAAGGGACCCCAGGGGTGGCTGGCGCCTGTGTTGTGTCTTTCAGCAGCTCCAGGAACTTGACCCTAGTTGAAAGGAAAGCCCGTCCTGCTGCTGGCCTGCTGTCTACCTGATGACTGCTTCCAGAAACCCCCTGCCCTTGTTGTTTTATCAGAGCATCCCCCCCCCCGGCAGCCCCCCCTGCCTTCTCCAATTCTGCAGTTTCCAGGAACGTGCAATAACCCAGAGCCACGTCCCCCGAGTCTGGGGGTTTTATTACAGCTGCGGCCGGCTCGCTCCCTCGCAGTCGTAAAAGGAAAGCCCCAGCCCCAGAGAGGCAGAGCTGCTGCCCCAGCACTGGGGGGTGGAGGGATGGGGAAGGCAGCTGCCTCTTCCTGGTCTCCTTCCATTTTACAGGTCATTTCCTAGCAGTAAATGTTGTGATTAGTGGAAAAAAAATAAAAAATAAACCAAAAACACAACCCCAAACCAACCAAAAACCCAAGTCCCAGCCTCTTTCCAGGCTATTGGAGCACTTTGCAGTTATTGCTCATCATCATTTTTAGCCTTGTTTATGGCAAGTGAGGAGGTGAGGGTTGGAAAGTATTTCTTTAGTCAAGAGGCTGGTTTTGAAGGAGGGGGTTTCCCATCCCAGTTTGCTCTTTGCTCCTGGTCCCCAGGAGTAGCTGATTAGCAGATGGCTAATCATCCCAAACCTGTGACTGCAGACTCTGGTGCTTTCCCCCAGCTGTGAGGCTCTTTCAGAGGCTCCTAGTTCTGTTCTGAGTGATACTGGGACCTGCAGAAATGAAACATTTGCACAACGTCCAAGGAGAGCAGAGTCCATGAGCCTTGGCCATCCCCAGGGTCACCCCTCACCTCCACAAATGCACCCAGAGAAAACCAGCAGCCACATTCCCCTGGTGACCATCAGAGCCCAAAGGGTTTCCTCCATTTACTGGCTCCTGGTGGGGACAGGGTGTGGAGGGGAGGACCCTCCTCTGCCGACTGAGCATCCCAGCCAGGGGGTGACTTTTGTCCCTTGTCCCCTCCAGACATCGACGAGTGCCGGCTCAACAACGGCGGCTGTGACCACATCTGCAGGAACACGGTGGGCAGTTTCGAGTGCAGCTGCAAGAAGGGCTACAAACTGCTCATCAATGAGAGGAACTGCCAAGGTAAGGGGTAGTGGGACCCCAGTCCCCTGCCCTGCCCTGCCTGGGGCTGTCACCTCTCCCTGCCTCCCACAGCTGCTGCTGGAGGAGCCTTGGCCCCATTACTTGATCCTCTTTTGCTTTCCTCGGGACTGTGTAGATCGTTTTGGGGATTAGCATTGGATTTGGGTAGTGGGCTGAGCTTTTGATCTGCAGAGCTGGGCTGTCATCCCAGCCCTGCTCCTGCATTGGGGATTTCTGGGCTCTTCTTGTGGTGGAGTTAAAGCCTTTCAGAGGTGAACTCCTCCAGCCTTACTCATGGCTGGGGTGATGGTCACAATGTTCCCTGCAGCCCAATGGGGACACAGCTCTGTCTGGGTTGCAGGGAGCATCCCACTAGTAGCCCTAGCAGTGAACACACCCCGAGCCCAGCAGTGAACACACCAGCTCTGCTCCAGAACACTCATGCCAGGGGACTGGATACCCCAGCATCACCCCAAGTGTCCTGGATGAGCACCCTGACCTCAGCACCCAGCTTGGTACCTCTGGGCACCTCCCAAGCTGCTCTTCTTTATTGCACAATTTTTGCCAGTGACCCCACAGCAGCAGGCCCATAGCTCCCTGCTAGGAACTGCCACACAGTCTGCTTCCTTCCCTCTCATCCTTCCCAGGTGATGGGCAGAGCAGTGGGAAGTGTCCTGCCTTGCCTCTCCCTGCCCTGTGGCAGGGGCTGGACAGTGTCCTGCTTGAGGATGCCTGTTTTTGCAATCTATCAGGGATTTCAGTGCCTTTTGCTAAAGGTTTCCTCCATCCCCTGTTTGTCAGAGGGCAGGAGTGGATGGAAAGGTGCATCCTGCTCACCTGGGAGGGAGCTGGCAGCTCTGAGCTGCACTTCCCACCTTTATCTTCCTGTCCCCACATTCTCCTGCACACCCCACTGTAATCCAGCAGGTATAGACAGCCTGGTGGGTCTCTGGGCCATGTCAGGGGGAGGACTGGTCTCTGCACCTCCAGCTGGCCGAGGCTGGTACAGTGGGTGTGTGTGAACCCAAGACTTGCCTCCCAAAAGCATGTGGCTGAGGAAGGAGGGGGCTGGTGTGCACCAGGGCTGCCACCTCTTTCATCTCCGTCCAGGTTCTGTGCTCTTGAGATTTTGATGGGAGCACAGCAATTAACTTAATGAAGCCAACAAAATGATGCTCAAACCCACTGGATTGGTTTCACTCACCCAGCCAGGGCCACTCTGCCCCAGCGAGGTGCCCCAAGGGGATGAGCAGACATCTCTAGCACCACCCCCAGGGCAGGACCTGCCCATGCAGTGTTCCTCCCTGGCACGGGGCAGCAACAAGGGGCTCTCACAGCTGCCCCATGCCAAGGGCATGGTCCTGGCCCACTTTGGCCCATTTGAGGTGCACAGGGTCTGCAGGAGTTTTTGGGGGGGAGGGGGATGCTGGTGCTATGGGCTGCAGCTCCCATGTAGCAGAAGCTGGAGTGGGCAAGAGTGGAGCTTGGAGGCAGGAAGGGTGGGAACACAGGGGCCCAGAGCCTACAGGTGCTGGAACCCCAGAGAATTGCAGTGTTGGATCCTCAGAGCATCCTGGTGCTGGGTCTCAGACCATCCTGAGCATCCTGATGCTAGATCCTTGGAGCATCCCAGTGCAGGATCTCCCAGCATCCCAGCACAGTCCCCAGCTTGCTGGGGCGATTTGAGGAGGAAGGAGGCAACCTTGGTGCCCAGGGCTGCCCCTCAGCCATGCCAGTCCTCACCTCTCCCCCTTCCCTTCCCTGCAGACATTGATGAGTGCTCCTTTGACCGGACCTGTGACCACCTCTGCATAAACACCCCCGGCAGCTTCCAGTGCTTCTGCAACAAGGGCTACACTCTGTACGGGCTCACCCACTGTGGAGGTAGGGCCAGCTCAACCCAGTTTGGGTCCCAGGGGGACAGCCAGGGATGGGGCAGCCCCATGACACAATTGCTGTGGAACCCACGGGGATACCACTCACTTCAAGGCCCATGGGGCCAGTTGGTTCCCTGCATACCCCGAGCTGGGGCCAGGCAGGAGGGGGCTCGCAGCCAAAAGCTGGTGTCTGCAACTTCAAACGGAGCGACAGGAACAATTTGCGACTTGTCTGCAGTGGGAGAGAGGGAGAAATCCCCAGTGCTTTTGGCAGGGAGCTGGGACGGGGTGGGAAGGGAACATCAAAAGGGTTTGATTTAAGTTTCACAAGGCAGAGAGCTCCCAAGGGCAGGGGTGTGTGTTGCCCCAGGAAGCGGGGAGGCAGATGAAACGCGCTTTGGGGGGTTGCTGGAGCGTGTCATGGCAGCGGTGCCATCAGCCCGGGGAGGTGGTGGCATGAGGCCGGGTGCTCCAGCACTGCCTGGATGGCAAGGGTGGGTGACCCACCTCATCCTCCCAGAATACACAGCCAGCATGAGCCAGTGTGGTCCCCGGGATGCTCTCAGTGTGACCCTGCAGCAGAAGGATTGCCAGATCCCACCAGTGCTCCCAAGAAGGGGGAATGGGGCAGGGAGAAGTGTTTGTGGGGCAGCTCCATCCCTGCGTGCTCCTCACCTCCACCCCTGCTTCAGTCCAGACCTGGAGGATTGACCCCCTATTTCAGGCCAGGGCAGAGGTTCTACACTGTGGAGAGAGAAGCTGGGGCTGCTGAGCAGCTGCCTTTTGAATTCAGCTGCTAAGTGCTTCCACGTCAGCTCTGTCTTCAGCCCCCCACAGCTCTCTATCCGGCTGCGGAGCTGGGCTCGGCCTGGGTGGGCTGCGCCCGTCACCACCTGGGTCTTGGGGACACCAGGAGTTGGGGTTTCCCTCATCCCCATGGGGCCGAGATGGGACTGGAAGCTCCCTGCACCTCACATCCCCCATCTCCAGCCTGGCCATGGCTGATGTGATTCATCCCTCCGGAATCAGAGCCCTGAGACAATGCAGCAATTTAGTGTCAGTGCTGGGACAGCCCTGTCCCACTGCCCCTCGCCCACCTCCTCTCCCTTCTTCCCCACAGATGTAGACGAATGCAGCATCAACCGGGGGGGCTGCAAATTCGGCTGCATCAACACGCCCGGCAGCTACCAGTGTACCTGTCCTGCTGGCTGCAAGCTGCACTGGAACAAAAAGGACTGCATAGGTAAGTCGAGGCAGGACACCACAGCTGGGGACACCCCCAACACCCCATGGCCCCCTCCATCACTTGGGGCTGTTGGGATTAAGGTCAGGGTGGGGGGAGCACAAGGCGTTTGGGGTATCCCGGTTCAGGGATGTTTTTGGCTGGGACCTCGTGACCATCTCATGTGGGTCTGGAAGGGCAGTGCCATGAGGGGTTACCCTCCTCCCTTTGCTCTGGTCATCGTGTTGATTTTTCTAACATTCTTGGATCTGGCCATGAGGTTTGCACCAGAAAATGGCCCTAAAGGAGCTGTTTTCATGGCCCCGGTACCTGGCTGCCTCCCCTTCATCTGGGACAGACTGCTCCCTAAAAAAACCCCAGCAGTCACATCTCCAAGGAGGAGCTGGGGGAGGTTGGGATGCTGTGCTGTGATCCCCATGACATGCTCTGGCACCTTCTCCTGGTGAACAACCTCTGTCCTGGGAGCATGGAGGAATCCCTCATGGGTCTCCAGACCTTGCCAGTCACGGGTGTCCCCACTTGTCATCACCAGCCGGCGCATGTCCCTCAGAGCTGGTGAAATGCCTGCCAGGTTCAGTGCCACCACGGGCCACCCTCACCTGCAACAAGACAGGCAAGAAGGACAGTTGTGCCCTCACCTGCGCCTCCAAGGCCCACTTTCTGCCAGGTACCAGAACTGATGCCACCACCAGCATGGGCTGGGGGGGATCCCCATTTCTCTGCATGGCCCAAACTGGGTGGAGAGAGGAGCAGCTGCATGGTCAGAGTACAGAGCACCCTGGGTGAAGGGAGGGAGGTGGTTGCTTCAGGGTGTAGATCCATGGGATGGGTCCCTGGTGCAGGATGTCCACGGCAGGGTGCTGGGTGTCATCCCCACTGTGTCACCCCAGCAGAACATCATGGGGACTGGGCAACCACTCTGTCATCTCTCAGCTCCCACTACTCCATCCCGCAGAGTCCGACAGCAGCTACACAGTGAGCTGTGGGACCCCTGTCCTGCGGCAGGGTGGCCAGCAGAGACCCGCCAACAGCAGCCAGCAGTGCCTTGGTAAGGGGGCTCCTGGGGTGCCCACAGCCACTGCCGGCTGGGCTGCCCCGGGCCGGGGTTGTTGAGCACCTGCCTTTTCTTTTAGAGACTGTTGCTGCACCAATCAAGCAAAAAGCTTCCTTCAAGATCAAGGACGCCAAGTGTCACCTGCACCCGCGGGTCAAGGGCAAGCAGGATGAGACCGGGAAGGCTGGGGGGCAAGGTGAGGAGTGATGGCAGGGGGCAGAGGGGATGTCTGTCCTCCCAGGGTGGGGTGGAACTGGCCGGATATTGGAGCCAGGGCAGATCGGGCTCTTATCCCAAGGAACAAGTGACAGGACAAGAGGAACCATCCTCAGGTTGCCCCAGGGGTGGTTAGGGTTGGAACAGAAGAACAATTTCTTCTCCTGCAGGGCTGTCCCAGGTTGCCCAGGGCAGGGGTGGAGTCCCTGTGACTGCTGGAGGGGTTTCAAAACCCCTCATGGAGCTGTGGGTCTGAGGGGCAGGGGTCAGTGGCTCTCTGGCAGTGCTGGGGGATGATTGGACTTGATGATCTGAAAGGTCTCTTCCAACCTAAATGATCCTGATTGTCTGACTTACCCCACCATGCACAGGCGGTTCAGCACCTTGCTCCGACTGCCAGGTTGCCTTTGTCAACCTCAAGTGTGACTCATCCAAGAAGGGGAAGGGTCGCCGGGCTCGCAACTCCTCCAACAAGGAGGTGACGCGCATCACGCTGGAGTTTGAAGCAGAGATCAAGCCCGAGGAGATCACAGGTGGGCACGGAGCTGCTGGCCTGGCTCATCTCAGATGCAGGCAAGGGTGGTGGGACCAAGGGGATGGGTGCATCCCCTTGCAGTAAGGAGAACCAGTCCCCGTCCTGCATTGGACTGGAAAACTCTGTGCAGCACTTGAGAAATAGTTTTAATCCTGCTGGGTTTCCTTCTCCATCCCTCCCTTCTTCCTGCACCCCCAGCCAGCTGCAACCTGCAGTGCCTGCGGCAGCGCGTGGAGAAGAAGCTGAAGTCAGCCATCAAGGCCCTGAAGAAATCCATCAACCAGGAGCGGTTCCTGCTGCGCTTCGCCGGGATGGAGTACGAGGTGGCGAGGAAGCTGAGCGTGGCCCCCGAGCGGCAGGAGAGCTGCGGGCCGGGCCAGCAGCGCCTGGGCGGCAAGTGTGGTAAGGGGCATCGTGGGGCGGGGGGCTGGCCGTGCCCCATGGCGCCGACAGCTCCCCCGCCGCATCAGGGACACGGGTCAGTGGTGCCCTGGCAGTGCTGGGTTAACGGTTGGACTCGATGATCTTAAAGGTCTCCCCCAACCAAAAGCGTTCTGTGGTTCTATGATTCTGTGATCACTGACGTCCCCCCCCGGCTCTCAGTTAGCTGCTCGCAGGGAACCTATTACCACGGCCAGACGGAGCAGTGTGTCCCCTGCCCCCCCGGCACCTACCAGGAGAAGGAAGGGCAGCTCTCCTGTGACCTGTGTCCCCGGGGTGATGCTTTTGGACCAGTGGGAGCCACCAACATCACTGGCTGCACAGGTAAGGGGAGCAATGGGGGCTCTGAGGAACCTGCTCTAGTTGCAGATGTCCTTGCTCCCTGCAGGGGCGAGGTGGATGAGATGACTTGGAAGGGTTCATTCCCAACCAAACCAGTCTGTGATTCGATGATTCTATGCTGGGAATTTGTTTTATTTATAGAGGGACCCCAGGCAGGGCAGGGCTAGCTCTGGGTGTATTGATGCTGCTAAGGCTGTGGGGGAGAGGAGCTGGGCATGGGGCGGCAGAGCCCTGTGATGCCAGGACTGAGTGATACCTGTGCCCACAGGTCAGTGTCCCCCTGGCCAGCACTCTGCTGATGGCTTCAAGCCCTGCCAGCCGTGCCCCCGTGGGTCCTACCAACCAGAGGTGGGGCGGGCGCTCTGCTTCCCCTGCGGCGGGGGGCTGAGCACCCGCCACGAAGGAGCCCTCTCCTTCCAGGACTGTGACACCAAAGGTAGGTCAGAGCTGATCCAGGGAGGGGAGCACCCACCGGGGCCATGCTGGCAGCTGACACAACCCCTTTTGCTCTCTGACCTTCCCCTCAGTCCAGTGCTCCCCTGGGCATTACTACAACACGAGCGTCCACCGCTGCATCCGCTGCACCGTCGGCACCTACCAGCCCGATTTTCGGCAGAACTACTGCATCGCCTGTCCTGGCAACACCACCACCGACTTTGACGGCTCCACCTCTGTGTCCCAGTGCAAAAGTATGTGAGCCAGGGTGTGATGGGCAGGGGACAGGCATGGGATCCTTCCTCCCCAAGATTTAAAAATCCCTTGAAACAGTTTTGAGTCATTTCTGTGCTGGCAGGCATGGGGGGAGGCGCAGAGCAGTGTTTAAGAAGAGTGTGGCAGCAGGTCAAGGGACGTTCTGCTCCCCCTCCATTCTGCCCTAGTGAGGTCACCTCTGGAGTGTTGTGGCCAGTTTTGGGATCCCCAATTCAAGAGAGACATGAAGTCACTGGAGAGTCCAGAGGAGGCTCTGAAGATGCTGAGGGGCTGGAGCATCTCTGTGCCCAGGAAAGACTGAGAGCCCTGGGGCTGTTCAGCTGGAGAAGAGCAGCCTGAGAGGGGAGCTGAGCAATGCTGA
>JAOEGS010014982.1:18705-29608 GCA_025447755.1 Corythornis vintsioides | reverse complement strand
AACTTAAATTATTTTATTGTAGTTGTCATGGCTATTATTTCTTTACTTGTGTACCTTCTTAATCTACAGAATTCTAACTAAACAAAACACATTTCTCCTTTGCAGTTCATCATCCCAGCTGAAAACAAACTGGAAATTCATAAAGATCAACCTCGTGCACTTTCCATTCAAAGTTCAGAGATGATTGCTACAAATACAAGATACTCCCCAAACTGCAGGCACTCTGACTTAGAAGCTTTGTTTCAGAACTTCAAAGACTGTGAATTTTTCAGTAGAACTTTCACCACTTTTCCTAAGTCCCAGAAGAATTTTAATCTTTTGCACCCAATCTTCCAGAGACATGCTCATGAACAAGACACTAAAATGCACGATGTTTATAAAGGTTACATCATCCCCAAATTGAATAAATATGCATTAAAGGCCTCTGCAGCTTGTGATGTTTGGGCCGTGCATTTCTCCCAGTTTTGGATAGATTATGAAGGAACTAAAAGTGGGAAAGGCAGACCCATAAGCTTTGTGGACTCATTCCCTCTTTCACTTTGGATATGCCAGCCAGTAAGATTTGCAAAGTCACAGAAGGAGCTTTTCTCACATCATCAGACAGCTTTGCACATTCCAAAAAGCGAATCCAGTGACCTTGCCAACAGACTGCAACGTAAGAAACTCCTGAAGGAATATTACAGCACTGAGACTGAGCCCTTGACCAATGGCATTCAAGTGGCAGACACTTCAGGGGTGCTGTCTGAAAGCTCTTCTTCTGATGCAGATGTCCATGTTCTTGTCCATGTTCAGAAACACGTGAGCATGCAGATCAATCATTACCAGTATCTTTTTTTGCTGTTTCTCCATGAATCTCTTGTATTACTCCTGGAAAACTTAAGGAATGATGTAGAAGCAGTGACTGGAAAACCTGCAAAGCAAACAGATGTCTGCATTGGAATCCTACTGAAAAGTGCAGAACTAGCCTTACTGCTCCATCCAGTGACTCAGGGAAACCCCTGTAAGTCTCCAGTTGTGGAAGAAGGAAGCCCCGTGGCACCAGGACTCTCCCCTTTGGAAGATGGGGAAACTCTCACTTCAGAGAGCAAATTAGTTGGCAATAAGATCGTGCAAACTGGTATTCCTGATTTTGATTATGTAAATGACTGCAAGCCTCTGAATGCTGAAGTTAATAAAGGGCTTTTAATAGATCCTTTTTTGTTCAAATCAGACAGTAATATGGATTTTCAGAAAGGAATGTCATTTTCGGATGATGCATCAGATAAAGGTCTGGGAGATACCAGTGAAGGAGGAAGCAGTGGACTTTTTAGTAGAAGTGACTCAGAGGAGGTCTGTGGACCTCTAAGTGAGAAAAGTAGCTTGCATCCAGTGTCCATTTTAAATAAGAGAGAAGATTCTGCTGAGTTCTTCATGGATAAAGAGGATGAGAAAAATGGGATCACATATAAGTTCAATGACCAGGGAGGCACAACTGAAGGCTGTCTTAACCAAGTCAGTGACTTGGAAACAGAAACTGCCTTAGAACCTGAAGAGCTTGAAAACAACAAAGTGGCTTCTGTTAGAATGTTTCCATCCCAGTCTTCATCAAGGTATAGAAGATTTAAAACTACACCAGTTTTGCTGCACTTGGAAAAGATTTCTCAATCATCTTGGTCACGTATCTTTAGTAATGGGCATTGAAAGTGAACATCTAGTAGATGGAAATTTTAAGTCTGTTTATACATGCACTATCCAGCAGTCAAGGAAATCTAAAATGAACTGCTAGTTAATTGACTTAAACTGTTTATTTTCCATTTAAATGTTATGAAATATGTATTGAGAAAAATATTAACACAAATATCTACAGGAGTGCATCTTGTTTCTCTGCTTGTCTCTCTTTCCTACCAAAGGATTATCAGATTTACTGCCTTTTATATCTTGCCTGGCTTAGAGGAAATTTTTAAGTAACTTGTGTGTAATTCCTTTAATTTGAAATATTAATTTATTCATATCTTTGTATTTAAAAGTACAAAGGCCAAGGAACGCTGCCCGTCCAACCTCCCTGCATTCTCTGTTTCTTACAAGAATATGAAGAGAAGTCCATCCCAGGTCTCTCTGGACACCATCTCTATTGACAGCATGATGCTAGAGGACCATTTAATAGAGAGTGATGGAAGTGACAGCCAAAGCTTTCTGGAGAAAGGTCAGTAGGTTTAACAAAAGATTTTTAAGCAATACGTGAAAATTGGGGTTTTTTGTAACTAAAATGATCCCCAAAAGGACTGTAGTACAGTAAATACTGGGTGCTTAACAGCACTATTTCTGTTAGCTCTCCAGGCAGTCATATCAGTCATATCACAGCACATCATACAAAGGGAAAGCAGAAAGGTGTGCTACTTAATTAAACACTACATTTTTTTCTCTGGAGAAAAATTGCAATTCTGAAGCAGAACTGTTCTCTGCTTTGCTTAAAAAATATTGCTTTAGCTTTCAATGTTTGGAGGTTTGTACCTTGAATCAGTGTTATGCTTGAAGTGGTAAAGAAGCTTGAATTTTAAAAAGAGGTGAAAAAGGAATGGATTTTCAGTAATATTCATCATGCTAATTACCAGGCAGATAGATCAGGTAGCCTTCTTGCAGTTTGATCCTCATGGAGCACATTCTAGCTATTGACTAGCAGGTGTTTGTCCAGTATTTGCTCATTTGTACATAAATATTTGCTCCTGATCAGGGAGAAATTAATGGATTTGGTAATTAGACCAATATAATCTGTAGTAATGTGGATTTAGGAAATTATAAGGATTTAGCAGCTTTCTGGCAAAACTGATTAAATATTTTTCTACTGTCAAGGAATATGGTGACAAGACTTTATTGGTACCCTTTTCTTGATAAATTCTACTTTTAATATGGAGTGACTTTTTTTTTTTTCATAGGATTTCTTTTCAGTCTAGAGTAAGAATGAGAAGAATGGTTCACTTGCAAACCTGTCATATATTTGGATTGTAGGAGTAATCCTGCATGTGTTTATGTGGGATTATGCCACATAAACATAAAATACATTTCCTCTTTTAAATAACATCTGTATGTCTTTTTAGCTTATTAAACAATATTCAACTGCAGATTAGGTCTGCATGCTTTCTAGTTGTTAAGAAAACTCTACTCTGACTATGCTAATGAGTATATAAGTATATAGCTTATTTCTCTAAACATAAACCCACAAACATTTGCTCTAAGGGCACAGTGCAGTGTTTTCATTATATAGCTTTGAATCTTTAACCTTTCTTTGTGCTGGATCAGATATATATTTCATTTGGAAGATGAAAAAAGACTTCACAATTTTTTTTAAACATGGCCTGTAGAGTGCCACTGATTTTTGTTCACTATACCCTTGTGTGGCATCTAGAACATTGAACTTTCTGTAAGAGGAATGGACTTGGCAGCTCAATCATAAATATTTGTTTAAAAAGCCATTCAGCTCATCTTAAAAACAGTTTTGCATAGAGTAAAAGACACTGACTTGATTCTTCTTGATTGTGATATGCTAACTGTGGTTTTTCTGTGCTGTATATATGGAAGGGATTACAGCCACAAACTATCAAAGCCCATCAGAAAATGTCCACGAAGGAGGCCCAGTGGTTGAAAATTGTGATGGGTCATCTCCAGATGCCATGAGTGCTGCTTCAGAGAATGCCCAGGAGACTAGTGAAGAAATGGTAATATTCCTGAATTCCAATAGAATGCATACCTCAGGAAATAAAACCTTAAAAGAGAGCTAAAATGAATGATTTTAGAGGTGATTTTTCAAGTAGTTTGGGGAGTTTTTGTTGAGTGCATTATATAATTTATAGATGTAGTCCACTTGTATTAAGTACAAATGAAGATTGTAATCACAGCTATACTGAGTATCTCCTTGTTGATAAATGACAGTAGCCTATGAAAAAAGTCAGAAAAGATTTCTTCTTAATATAATTCTAAATATTAGAGTTAATTAAATTAATTTGAAATATTAGTGGGTCATAAATACAATTGTCTGTCTTTGGACAGATGATCAAGCATCTGTGAAAATTGTCAAGCCAATGGGTATAGAAAAGAGAGAAGAGATGAGAAAGCTTATTTTTCTGTGAGCAAGGATACAAACATTCTTTTCCTTCTGTGGCAGAAAAGGCTTAGACAGATCTTAAGAAGCAATAACCACTGTAACTCCAATTTATAATTCTTTATCTTGATTTTCTTGACAGATGTCTGTTGTGGTTTTCCAAATATTTGGTGTTAATGGTGAAATTGACATCAGAGGAGAAGACACAGAAATCTGCCTGCAGGTCAACCAGGTGATCCCAAATCAACTGGGAAACATCAGTGTCAGACACTACCTTTGCAACAGAACTGTTGGTAAGAGCTAACCATGAGATCCCAGAGTTGGAAACATTTATTCTGAGTAAATAAACCCACTGTATTAACCTTAAAGCCAAAACCAGTTTCATCTAAGTACAACAGCAGTCTTTTTATGCTGCTTTAGAATGTCTGCTCTGATTTCTCTCCTAATTGCCATACATTAAAAGGGAAGGAGATAAAAATGCAATCACTGTTGATAGTGCCAGGAAAAAAAAAAAAGCATTGTATTCTCATCAACTTGGGGTTTTTTTGGTTTTTTTTAATGAAATAAGTTGCATTGCATTATGTTGCTGGTTTATGAAGATGAAACTTCCTTACTGCTCTTAGGATATTTTGCTTAAATGTATCTTGGTTTGAAGGGCTGTTTCTTTTTGTCAAGAAGTATTTCTCTAAATGAACACCACAGATTTATACCCTGAGGTATAAAAAAAGTTTAAAAATTCACTCTATCAGGAAAGATGAGCTGAAAGCACAGGGTTTTATTTGCCTTTTTTGGCTTTTTTTTTCTCTTTTTTTTCTTTCTTTTTTTTTTTTTTAAAGCTTGATATGAACACAAGGTATGGTTTCATTCCAGACATTTGCACAACTAGATCAACCAGAGCTGTTATTGAGCATGAACATACCCATTCTCTGCCAGAAAACCTAGTTCACATACTGTGAGGTTCTTTTTTCTTGGCATGATGTATTGGTGTGCCACTTGATGTCACACTCTGCTTTGCTTCTCTCTGCCAGCCTTCCACATGGAGTGCTGGATGCAAGCTCTGTGCTGTGGGGTTTTTGGGGCAGATTCCTGATGCACCTGCTTCCTCATCTGGTTCATCTCCATTCCCAGGAACCAGCTATAGCAGCTGTTGGCTGGCATTTATTTCCAGCCTTCCAGCAGCATGGATTTGCTTTAGGAACAGCCTCTGATGCCCTAGCTAAAGAAGCCATTTACCAGTCAGCTGAAGAGTAGCCAGCAGCTGCTGCCTGAGCAGCTGTTCATGATGGTGCAGTTGCATTCAGGCATCTGAAGGCAAGAGGGAGGTCCAGCAGGGAAGACTCACTGCTGACCTTCAGTTCATACAGCAGGCAAACTCATTTTCTGGGTTTCTGTCTCTGTAAAAGCAAGAGGGAGTAAATAGTAAGAACACACCACCTTCCTGCTCTGGGCTATATACAACTAGAACCTGCTTCAGCTGCTTCAGCTGTCTCTGAAAGGCTTGTGCACTGGCTAAGTATTGTATGGACAAAGGTTATGATGTGATTGGAGTCTCCAAATCCTTCCACTTCATATCTCATTCTAATTCTGGTGGGTAAATGGATGGGTGGGCCAGCAATGTTTGTTTTGTTTTTTACCTTGCTGGTCACTCCCATTCTGTAATGTACAGCTTGTCTTCTCCACTTTCTGTACTGATAGAGGAATCTTCTGCAGCCACTGCTGCCCCCCATCTCCTGCATTTATTCTAATAGAAGAGCTAAGGGAGAAAAGTGAAAAAACCCAAACAACAACTAAAAAATTCCAGATGGCCAGTGTTGGGAAAAAGCTTGGGAATTACATCAAAAGAAATAATTCAAGTGTGTTAACTAAAAGGAACAGTGAGCAAAAGCATAATAAAATATCTCTATAAATGCAATCAGCCAAGACCTTTAATCAAACTTAAGTGCTGAATTGTAAGCAGTAAACTGAGGAACCATTCCAAGCAATGAATAATCAAGTCACAATTACAGGCTGTAGCTGAGTTCTGGATGAAATCAATTGAAAACCTACTATACCATTAATGTAGTGAAGGGAAAAATCTGCCTAATAGTTGGAATAATGTTAAGGGCAGTGGGGCAGCCCTGCATTTCTTGCAGGGCTGGCTGCAGGACTGTGTCTTTACCAGATCTGCTCTGGCAGCAGTACCAAAAGAGGGGGGAATGGAATAGGGCAGAGGTGCTCTGAGAAGGACTGTGCTTTTACTGAGGCCTTGTCATGCTTGGAAGAGAAGCAGCTCATAGCAGCTTTCCAAATTGTTTAATGCAATTTTTTGCTCCATCCTTTCCTGGCTGTGCCCCTTCCAGATACCTGCCAGATAACCAAGATTAATCATGGCTGAGGCTGAACATGTGCTCTGCTCTTCTGCTGTTTTTCTGCACATCCAGCAATGATGCAGGCACTCTTTCTGGTCTGGAAATACTTAGGGCTGCTTATTTCTTTTTCTGTATTTGTGGGAAGACTGTGGATCCTTGAGGGGAACAAAGTTTCCCAAAACAATTGCAGAGGCTCATTGGATAGAGTGGTGACTGCCCTTTCACCTGGAGAGGTGCCCTTCCTCTCAAGGGCTGCTGGTAGGTAATTCTTTTCTGTCTGGACCACAGGAGGTACTTGATAGTTGCAGTGTGGTTTTGGTGGGTTTTTTGTTTGTTTGCATGTTTTGGTTGGTTTTTTTTGGATGGGGGAAATGTGAGTCACTGCTGTTAGTGTTGTGGAAACCTCTCTTCACAGACGTAGCAAAGGGAGAGGTTTTGGCTCAGAGCAGAGGCTGAAGATTCTCATGTTCATTATCAGTTCTTCCCTTTGGTCTTTGTTAACCCAGATGGATGATGTGGGTTGACATTACCCTGATTCTAGTACCAACAGCTGTGCTCTGCTTGTGCTGCTGTGCTGGGTCATCCATGAGAATTGGGCACCATGCAGAAACAGGAACCCAATTAATCTATAGATAAGAAAGCAAACTAATTACTCTGCCAGGCTGCTGTAGCTCTAGGCAATGTCTGTTGTGTGCTGTAATGAAACTAGAAATTACAGGTTTTAGATCTGTACTACATTCAGGCTGGGACAATATTACTTAAATTATTGCTTCTTGCCATATGTCATTGGTCTAGAACAGTTTCCTAGCCTCCATGTTTTCTGGAATGAATATAGAAAATAGGTAACTGGCAGCCCACCAGTGTAGTGTGGTGTTTTTTTCTTTTCAGTACACTTCATTATTCAGAGTAGGTTCTCTCTGAGAGGAAAAGTCACTGCATTCATCACAGTGCTGCTTAACATTAGATGGCACTCAGCAAAGAAACCAGCCCTGAGGAATTCTGCACTTCAAGGGAACACAAGGTAGTTGAGGATAGAGAAGTGAAGGTGATGTCAAGACATCTCTAGTTCAATCCTGTTCTCAAAGCAGTGTCATCTCTGAGATCCAGCCAGGCTGCTCAGGGCTTTATCCCATCAAGCCTTGGAAAGGACCTGCCAGGACAGAGACTGTACAACCTCCCTAGGAAGTTGCTCCACTGCTTCATTTTCCTCATTCCTGACCCTTGGTTTGAACCTCTCTGGTTGCATTTTGAGCTGCTGTCTGTCTCATAACTTTCTAATGAGCACCACTGTGAAGAGCCTGGCTTTGTCTGACTTCATTGTAGGTATTAGAAGGCTTCTAGTAGATTCCTTCTTCCCTTCTTTTCATCTTTCTGGCAATTGCTCAGTTGTACACATGAGGAAATGAAGAAGGGGAGATTCCAATAAACTGTCTGCCAGTAATATGAGCAGAAGAGAAAGAATAACATTAAAGCAACAAAAACAGAAAAAGGAAGTCTTACTTCTTTTAAATTTAACTGGATCTTCTGGGTTGTGGTTTTGGTTTGTTTTTTTTTTTTTCAATTTCTAAGCTTGTAAACATTGGACTTTCCTGAGGGAACCAGAGCTTAAACTAAGAAGTAATTTTTTTTGTTTTAATTTTCTCAGATTTAAGAGAGAGATCCTCTGCTAATAGAAACTGACATAATTCAATTGATTTTTCTCGAGTTACTTCAATTTCATCTAGCTTTCAAGTTTCAATATTTGCTTTTTTAATATAGTTGCTGTTTGTTCCCATGTGTTAGCAAGTTCCTGACTCAGGAAATTCTGCCTTTCCAAGAGAATAGCTGCTCTCCTGAGAGACTGAACTGACTTAAATGTTTTTCTGAACTAAAATTGAAGGTGTTATTGCAAAAATATGCAAAATAATTGTTTTTCTATCATCAAGACATTGAGGAAACACAAGGGGCTTTTTGTGCATGAACAATACTTTTGTTTTGTCTATTTCTGTTGTCTCACTGAGGTGCTAGTCCTTGCACATACTGTTTGTTTCTCTTTCATACTTTGAAGAGATAGAAGCTTGCTCTGAAGTTCTGTATTTGCAACACTGTAAATAGTGGAGAATAATTTTTCATTTGGAAAAGCAGTTGGACAATAGAGGTGGAAATAATTGCATCATATTTTGGTGTTTTATACAATGCAAAATTTTAAAGCAATTTTTTTTTTTTCCTTTTGCAACAGGTTCTGACTGTAAATTTGTGGCTGGAGCAGTGAATTCATCACCTGAGATCAGCTTGAGATGGGAAAGTGGGCCTAGTGCTGTCATCCATTCTCTGCTGGCTGTAAAAAATGGTTTTCTTCAGTGTCACGTGGAGAACTTCAGTGCTGAATTTCTAACATCTTCTCTCACAAACATTCAGCATTTTCTAGAAGATGAAACTGTTGCAGAAGTGATGCCTATGAAGATAAAAGTTTCTAATGCAAGGATTAATTTAAAAGTATGTTAACAATGAGTGATTTGGCTGTTCTGAAGAAATTGGGGTTTTGTTTCTTTGATGATAAACTACTCATCTGGATACAGTTAACTTCAAAGAAACTACTGTTGTACTCTGGAAGGTCTTTAGATAACACTGAAACTATTTGAGGGTCTGCAGATGTGGTTGGCTCTGTGGTATGCATAGAGGGGAGCTTTCTGCATCACCAAGCTATTTATATGAATTCATATTTTATACTTTTTTTTTTCCTCCTCTCCCAGTCTCTTGTAGAGTGACAGTGTCTGGGTGTTGTGTAGGTATAGTATCATAGAATCACAGAAAGTTAGGGGTTGGAAGGGATCTAGAAAGCTCACCTAGTCCAACCCCCCTGCCAGAGCAGGATCACCTAGACCAAGTTCCTAGAGGCACAAGGTAGGCTTTTTTTTTGGTTGGGCTTTTTTTTTCCTTAGCACAGTAATGGTTTTCTAATTACAAAGCCCAGTTTTTAGAGGTTAATTCTCTCCTACTTAGAGGATGGTTCTTACAATGAAAGAACTACCTTTCCATCTTTCAGAATGAAAGTTCTGTACAAAAGAGGGAAAATGGTGATGGGAATCCCAGTTCAAACCCCTTGAATACTGTTTCTTAGAACCCAAATTTCATGTTCTGCCCAACCTAGAATCTTACAGATGCTAAATAAGGCAAGCTTGTCTCACCACCATGGCTTAAAATAGTAGCACTAACAGGACACTCCTCCTCAAGTCTCATAAGGGATTTTCTTAGAGATATTTAAAGCAGATAGTGACTTCTGTGCTGCACAAACATTGACTATAATGATAAGGACACTATTTTTTCAGGAGCTAGGACACACACCAAAAATAACATTGCTTTGAAATTAATAATCACCTATCTAAACTGTGAACCAAGAAAGGACTGGAATAGCAGCTCCAATTCTGGGGCTGAGGCTACAGCCTGGATTCTACTGAGATCATGCTTGAATGGAAAGGCAATTTTTACCTCTGCAGTGTTCTACTCAAAGCATATCCTTATTCTCTCTTTCCATGATGCACCTTTTCTTCCCCTGAGAGCCCTTAGGTGCTCCTTTCAGACTGCTTCTACTACAGGAGTAGCACAAGTGCTTTCTGTAGGAGCTGTAGATGTGTTCCTCAGGTTTAATGTACCACAGACATGAATGCCCAAATGAGAAGAGTAAAATCTTAACACAGTCATTTAAATGTGAACACAGGATTGTGCTGCTTTATTGTCAAGAAGGGCAGACTTAAGCAAAGTGTTCTTGAGAAAGCAGCTGTTCAAGGTGGGGAATATACATTAATAAACCAGCAGTAAGAGTGTGCTTGACAGCTCAAGCACCCAAGTGCTCCTTCAGGAGTGCACACAAGTCACAGGGAAGTTGCTGGTGATGGTTGACAAGCTGCAGATTTGCCATACACACGATTCACTTCTGGAGAGTTGTTGGGTAATAAAGAGCAAGAGGCTGTGGTTCAGATTTATGCTGCCTTGACTGTTCAATGCAGTACATTCTTCTATTTCTTCTGCATGAGGCTTGATGCAGTGTGTTATGTGGGGGGAGAATTGAACAAGGGTTTGTTTTGTTTTTGGTTGGTTTTTTTTGCATTTTCTGCTACAGTCTCAGTGCTGTTTCAAGAAGCTTTGGCAGTTCTATGTCAGCAGCTTTCTGTGCTGTGTGCTTAATGGTGATGTGCATAGTTTCTGATTACACTGCCTGCTTTATTCTGCTTGACGGGGGTAACAAACTATAAAGACTTCCTGGGAAGATCCCAAAAGAAGAAATTTGTGAAGTCTCTCTGCAGTTGATACAATAAAATATCTGAACTGCAGCTGGTGTCATCCCAAGCTAAATTCTAAAGACAAAATCCTCTTAGGAATGATAACTGTGCCCATTCCATCTTGAAATAGTTCAAGGGAAAATCAGGTGCTATACAGTGCAGGCTTCTTATCTCTTACTCTGAGAGCTCCTGAGCTAAAGTATGTCTTGGGATATAATCTT
>JAOEGS010014982.1:2098-18605 GCA_025447755.1 Corythornis vintsioides | reverse complement strand
ATTGAAATATCTGTAAAAATACTTTGAAGTATTTTAGTCAGACTGTATATATTGAGTTCAGCAAACTGACTCCAGAGAGAAATTTGGGCCTTTAATGTGATCTTTGGGCAAAAAAGAAATGGAGCAAAAGTTTAGTGGAGATCCCATTAGAAAATTCTACTCTGAAATGTTCCCTTTCAAGTTTCATGAAATCTACTTATGTTTAATTGAACATCTTAATTAGCTATTTTTTTCCTGGTAAACTAATTTTTGAATACTTCTATTTTTTTTTTTTTTTTAGGATGATAGTCCACGTGAAAATCTCAAGGCATGTGAACTGGTCCCCATAAAGCTACATATTGACATACTCTGGATAGAAAGAAGTGATGATGGCTCTTTTCTCATTAGAGGTTTGTATGCTCCTGCACCTTGATATCTTGATATTATAATCTGATTACCATTAATACTGTTTTTTTTTTCCTTTGTGTGAACATGTGACTGATACTGAAAAGACAACTGGTGATAATTTCTGTGTGTTGCCACACACTTTAGTTCTTTCTAAGTATTGTCACAGAGGAAAATTACATTTTGGAATACTGTATTAGTTGTGCATTAGCAGTGATAACAGTGTATTAGCTGTGATAACAACCCAGAGCTATCAATCTGAGAGGAAGAAAAACATGCATATAACTTCATCAGGATCACTTCATCATGGTAAGTTTAAGGTTCCTTTAACTACAAATCAAAGACACTGCCTTTCTTTACAGATTACCAACGTGGTTACCTGTTGTCTTTGTGGTGGTTGTGTTATGGGTGGTAATAATGTTGTAAACCAGAAGTCTATTGGAGAAGTAGCATTTTTCAGTTCTTTTATAACCCAGTGGTGCCCTGGCAGCTCATGGCTGGGGTGACACTGAGGTTTCTATTTCAGTGATTGACCTTTGTACTTTCCATGAAACATGCAAAAACTACAGGTTTTTTTTTTCTACATGTGTGGTCAAATAAACACTCATCAGAAGGAAAGAAATGTCTAATTGCCATTTGCTTTGTTGCAGCTTGTGTCTGTTTGCTCCTGTCCTGCAATCCCAAGACTGTGCTTGAGCACTTGCCAAGCACCTCAAGGAAGTTTGGTCCATCTTCCTTACACCCTTCCAGTAGGTAGGCAAAGGTGGCATTAAGAACACCCCATAGTCTTCTCATCTTCAGATTTGACACATGCATCTCTGAGCCCCTCATTTGTACATCATGTGCTTACAGCCATGATCATCTTGATGGTCCTCTGCTGTTGATATCTTTCACACACTAGGGAATCCAAAACTGGATCCAGTATTTCAGATGTGGTCTCACTGGTGCTGAGTACAGGGGAATAATAAATTCCCTCATCTTGATAGCTGTAGCTTTGCAAGCACAGCCTGCACTTTGCAGTCAGAGCTCACTGCTGACCCATGATAAATGTTCTTGTTGGCCAAGGCCTATTGGTAATTGCCTGTAATGTTGCATTCTGTCCAGTTGGTCCCCAACATGTAGAGGAGTGGGATGTTACTTCCTTCCAGATGCAGAACTACAGCACTGGCTTCAGCTCAACATCATAACATTCCAGTCAGCCCCTTTCTCCAGCCTGTCATGGTTCTGCTAAAAAACAGCCCCTCAGTGTGTCACTCACCCTATTATTTGGTACCTTCCACAGAATAGCAAAAGGTTCACCCACAATTTCATCCCCATCCTGAACACAGTAATCAAACAACATGCAATGTGTTGAATGCCTTGAGAAGGAGGAGGCTGCAGGGTGATCTTAATGCTCCCTTCATCTGCTTAATGGGAAGGTACATCTGTGATGGACCAGACTTCTCAGAATTATTCTGTAGCTTGATTTGCTTGTATTTACTTTCTCCACGTGATCTAATATGTTCTTCAAATGTTTACAGATGTTCAGTGCATTCTGGTCATCTGCTTTTACCAAACATTGGAAGAAATAGTAATTTAGTGAGAAAATATATAGTTTTAAGGTTTCTTTCAGCTCATAGTTTTCCCCTTTTTGATCCCTATTCTTGTCACTGACTGCTTAGGTACAGTGATTTCAAAGGCTTAGGTCAAATGCTACCTGCACTGCAGTGATTTATGTATCTGCAGTGCTATGGTTTTGAGTTCTCACGTGTGTGTGGTGGGAGGAGTGTGTAATGAACAAGAAAACTCTTCTTTAGAAGGAAATATTTAGAAAAGAAAAAAAAAACCCAAAACATCTTGGAGTATTTGTTTAGACTGCTAAGAAGATGATCTTCATTTTTCTCTAGGTGTAGCAGTGCATGTTCATAGGTGTTACAGTGCACTTCACTTAAAATGTTAGCAAGAACTTCAATGACATCAAAGAAAATTTTCTAATTTAAAAACATGATCCTGCAGCTTTATCAAACTGTCTTCAAATGTAAATGCAGTCTTCTGATTTGCACCTGCAGACAGTATATTAATAGCAATATTAATAGTTCCCAAATTTCTAATTATTCACAATGCATATCCTGTGGTGATATTGGTCAGTATAAAAATGTGATCATTTTCTTCAAGCTGGAAGTTAACATATTGCTTCTTCTCATGCCTTCTTTCCTTTCTCTCTTTCTCCAAAAGGATTTATGCCTTTTAACTAACTTTTATTCTTAAATTTGATTTTAGGAGAGAAATATAAATGTAATTAGTATCACAAGTATACATGCTTATGTGGTTTTAATTTTGTGCTAATGAGAATAAAACTTTAAAGAACAACAACAAAAAAATTCCCAAACCCTGTAAGCACTGCTCTCAATTATGTTTCTGTGATACAGACAATCAAAGAGTAAATGATGTGCCCAAGATGAAGAATTCAAGTAGTTCACTGCAGCAAGCAACTGGACCTGTTGGACATAAAACACAGGATCAAGCCACACAGACTACTTGTGAAATTCCCAGACCTTCTAAATCAAGCAGGGATTCGTCTGATTTCCTTAAAAATGAGGTATTAAAAATTCCTTTTGCCTTTCCTGCCCACCCCCTTAAAATTGCTACAGTCATTAACCATCATCACTGTTAGATTATCTGGGGGTGGGCTTGGAGGTAACTTCTGTTTCAGATGGAGCCCATGAATTATGGATATTACAGTATGGTTCAGTACTTAGGCACTCAAAATAAATATGGCTTTCTAAATAGGGCAATAATACACTGCAGACTAATTCTCCTTTACATCAGAGGGAGTTTTATGAAGGAGCAAGACCCTTCTTCCCCCCATCTCCCCCATTCCTGTACAACAACTGCCAAAGACAAGGGACTAGGCTGGCAGGTTAGTAAGGCTCTGATTTAACAGTCATACCTGGATTTTAAATTGATGGTGCCCAAACCCACACATCAGTTTGACTGCTTTTCCACTGGGTAAGAATCTATTCCTAGAGCTTAGAACCTGGCATAGCTAAAATGTTGGAAATCTTGCCTTTGGAGATAACTGCATCAACTCTCCCCATGTTCTACACTCATGGAATCAGTCAATGATTCAATGAATGGGAGCAGTTGGTATTGTAAAAGCTACTGAAATGGGAACAGTTGTCAGTGTGCAGGAGTACCAGTAACACTCTGCTCTCTATTGCAGCTTATTGAAGAAAATGAATGTCTCAAACAGCAATTAGCCAAAGCCAAGATGGCACTTGCTGAGGTGCAGATGGAAAAAGATGCCCTGCTCCATCGGATAAAGAAGATGAATGTTGATCAGCAGTAGGACAGGGTTCTAGTGCCAGGCATCACCAGTGGGACTTCAGGTGATGGTGGCATCTAAGATACTGTTGGTAAATCACTGGAGGACATGGATATTTATTTTTTGTCACAGACAAAGTTTTCTCATTACAAACAAAACGTTTGTGAACTAGTTGATGTTCCAGAATTATCATTAAACATTGTAATTTTTTTTTTCAGGCCATTTTAAACTGAAATGACTTTGGATAAATCAGTTTATACTGTACTTTATTAATTTACTGAAGAAAGTAAAAAGATCATATCATCTACTTTTAATATTATCAAAGGAGATGTTATTTTTTAAAGTGTTTTCTGAAAAGTGGATGGCTCAGCAATGGAAGAAGGTGCCTAAGTGCAGAACTGAGTAAATGTACCATGCCTCATTAACAGACTCTACCTTTGTTTCTTAAGGTTACATTGTTTTATTATTACCAGAAGGTATCTCTAAAGGATTTGCACTATGATGATATGGGCTAGATCCTCTAGAATAGTATAGCTACTGAACATTAAAATACCAGCCCTAAACTGACCCTAAATTTAGTGTATTTTGCCCAGAGAGGATGTGAAGAATAATCCTCTGGTGCTACAGAGTTCTACATGCCCTGTCCATATGCACTCCTGAAATACCACAGTAAATGCTGGAGAATTTAAAGTATGAGAACATACTCTGGGCTTTCCTTCTGCATGAAGGTCCACTGTATCTGTACAGCTGATGTAATTTAGACATCCACAATATTTTTTTGTTGTTGTTGTTCTCCTCTCTCTGTGATGAGGACAGAGCCCTGCAATAGGATCCAGCCCTTGGTGAAAGGTGAGCTTTGAGCTGTTTTGCATTCATGTCTGATTTCTGCACAACTCATCAGACATGCCCGAGGCTTTGGTCCAATGTATTGAAATATGTATTGTCAGTGCTTCAGAGAGGGAGGGGGGGGAAAATCCTACCTGGATTCATTAATTGTATATTGCTTTTTTTTTTGATAAAAAAGCTGCAGAGAATCATTTAATTACCTAATGAAATTGTAAGATTACATGAAATGTAATTATACAGTTTAAATCATGGGTGATTTGTACAAATTGAACAATAATTTTCAGCTAAAAAGTGGTACAGATGAATAAATAAAAAGGCATAATGCTGTAAAATAGAGAATATAAGAGTGTGCTTCTAAACATACAAAAACCAAACGTGACTGTAAGAAACTGTTTTTGCTAGAAGTAAAAATGACTGAATAATTTCACTAGTCACCTTGAATCTGACAGCAGAAAATCTTTAAGCTGCTACCACAATTGTTTCTGCTCCATGGGATGTTTGAGGGAAGTTTTGTTTGTAGATATGTGGACAAATGTCACAAAGTATTTGGTATCCTGTGGTTTGACTTTGCATATTCAGGCTGTCAAACTAGTTTTAATTAACAAGGTTTTCATTAAAACTTTTCAGAGCACCCTTAATTTACACTGCTGAAAATAGTTATTGAAAGTATGTAGATTTTAATGAAGAACTCTGGGAAAGAACTGGTTCAGGCACTATTTTAAAGCCTGCCTTATGAAACCCTAGTTGAAACTCCCTTTAATGCCTATGGAAATTTTTATCTACTTAATCTGAATAAGATGACAAAGTATACACACAGCTGTTTCTAATAGAGAAGCTATCTTTCAAAAGGCATTTAAGAAAACACAGTATTAAACATGAGTCGTCCAATTTCACACAAATATCATGTCAGATTCAGGGGAGGAGTTCTCAACTGATTTGCTTCTGATGGGTACTATTAAAATCTGTAATTCTTACTTGGTTTATAACTGCCAAGATCTAGTTAGAATTATTCTGAAGAAAGGAATGTATAGAGTGCTTAGTAGCATGTTGCTGGAAGAATAGCTTGAGAATTGTCTCATTTTTAAAAAGAAAATAAACAGCAATATCAAATGCCTGTCCTTATTACTGCACAAGCTAATACCATCTTCTGAGAAAAGTAAATACAAACCAAACCCAAAACCACCAACTCAAAGCAGCTCTTCTCAGTACATATTCAGGGTATCACTCACTTTCTTGCACTTAACAGCTGAATTTGTTTCTCCTTTAGGGCAGTTTTGCAGTAATGAGCACCATCTGTGGACAGTTCAGAAGAGCTCAGCCTGCTTGGTTGTGGACTCCACGTGACTGACAGTGGTAGTGCTGTGCCAAGCTGAAATCAGTGTTGCTACTGAAAAAAAACACAGAAGGAGAGTTAGTTTCTTAATGTTTGAAAGTATTAAAGCTCAGTTTCACTTTATAGGTTATAGTAAAAATAGCAATTAAATGGTTCAGTGAAACAAAAAGGCTAAATTAATTCTCAGAGCTCTGATAATGTTCCTAAGGTCCCTTATATCCTAGATCTGAAATGTGTAGCATCAGTAGAGCCTCTGGAATGAATCACCACCTTTATTCTGTAAAGAATGAAATGGAACTTTGGATAACTTCCCTGTATACAGAAAACTGACTCCAGAAGTCTAGCAGGCAAACTCAGCAAGCTTTATTTTACATTTTCTGTGGAAATTAAAACTGCTCTGCGGATCAGTTTAATTGTTTAGAAATACTAGTTTAATGTCTAATAACACTTTCAGGTTAGCTCATCTCAGAGAGCCGGTGCCATTTCCCAGCCTAGGCCAGTGAATCCTTCAGGTGAGCACTGTTCCAGGTTTCACAGTCAGTGTAATGTTGTTGTTAAAAACCTGTTTTAAATCAGTTATGTGGCCTTAAAAATGCCTGTTAGAGAGTCAGTTTTATAGAGAATATGCCTGTTCTCTGAGGTCCCTGCACCAGCTTCATGGCAGTACCTGTTCCAGTCCTGGGGTTAAACCCACCAGGGCTGTTAGCACAGGGGATTAGGATACTAACTGAGAGGTAAATGTTTTTCTTTCTCCTGCTTGTCTTTCTTGGGGTTTTTGTTTATTTTGGTTGCTTTGTTTCCTGCCAAAGTCCTTCGTTTCCTTGTCCAATTAGCCATGTGAGTTTGTACAGTGTCTCCCCTAGGAACTGACTTGAAGGCTTCAGCTGAGATCATAATTGATTTCTAAAGGATAATTGCTAGCTGCAGAACACTTCCGAAGTCTGACATGATAATGGTTACTTTTATTCATAATAAATTCATAATCAGTGTAAGGGGAATGTGATAATAAGAGGTAAAGGCTTTATCAAGCATCTACAAAATGTGCAAATGGATTGCAGAAGCAAACTCCTTGCAGTGACAAGATTTCAGGTAAGGAACAATGGAGAAAATGTTTTCTATATAAAAAAAAAAAAACCCTGCTCATATTGGTCTCGTTCTTGAAACACTTGTCACCAAATGGTTGAAGTGGATTTTCAGCTCACTGCTGCTATCTGCAAATTGTAGAGTACTTGAGATTCTGATTCAGCCGTTGATATGTTGATATAAATCAGTCTTTTCATCTGTTGTAGGAACAGAAAATGACCTTGCTACTATGTTAAGTAGCAAAGAAGTATTGGGTACTTGCTGTGAAATTCACTAATTATCCCTCCTAGGAGGGTCATGACTTTTTTGACAGCTATGCACACAACCTTTTTTTTTTCTTTTTTTAATTTCTTTTTCTGAACCCATGGCATTTCACTTTTGCTTATTTTCTTTTGTGTAGCAGCCCCACTTCCCCTGCTTCAGTGAAAAGCTGTTGTGAACCTGGCAGCAGCCTCTCTATTGAGGCAAACACGTGGCTTTCAAGGGTGCAGCAACCTGCACTGAACTGCTCTCTCCTTTCGGGGCAGTGAACCTCCTCAGCTTGTGTTACTTTCTAGCAATGAGGATTCTGAAAGCATGAGCAGCACAAAAATCATCTTAATCAGTATTATTGGCTGCAAAAAATGTATAGTGTCACACTATATGTCACACTACCAGCTAGATGAAACAAGTTGCTTCACAAATCAATTACACTTGTTGGCCTGTGTTCTCTCCCAAAATAAAGGGAAACTTCTACATCCCAAAGAGATGAATCTCTCATATTTCCAGCTACTTAAATGGGTAAATAGTGTCTTTGTCCAAGGGTCATTTTGGTTTTGCCTGTCACTGCCTAACCAGTTAGCTGAAAGTATCTTATTTCTTTGCTATCTCTTGCCTTTCTTTTTGTCATCTCTCATTTTAATATGAGCAGAAGTGGAGTCTTAAGTATTTCCTAAAGCTTTCCCCATGTAATTTCAGTATTGTCTTGTGGTGTCTAAGAATTTATCAAAACATCATATTGGAAGTAAAAATAAGATGCATCACAACTAGGTAAGAAACCATTGACAATCCAATTGCTTTGTAAGGTGTATGAGATAAAGGCTGACACTGTATCTGCAGTGGGAGTGGAGCTGGCAGTGTGGGGAGCAGAATTTGAACTGGTTCATGCTGTTGTAGGTGAGACTGCAGGTTGATTTGTGTTTAGTGATTGGTAAGTATTTTAGACATTTGAGAGAGACACATGAACAAGTGAGCACTTCAGAAGCAGTAGTTTGAGCCAGTAAGTGCTGAATAAAGGAGAAGCCTCTGAACATCTTGCCTGTGGAACAAATCTGGGTGTCTTCACATTGTCTGCAAACCTCAATACACCAATCCTGTGGAGAGTGCCACTGTCATAAATACTTTGATCACAGTGTAATTAGGGTGTTGAGAACTGGGAAATACTTCTGCAATATTACCATCTTGAAGTCTGTGGTGGTTAATGTTTTACCAGCAGTGCTTAGTTCCCAGAACTGGTAATTTTTCAGTCATTCCCTTTTTAAACACAAATCAAGCCTGGTGAGCAGACCTCACCTAGGCACCGCTAGATGGCAATCTAAGAAGTCACTTGTGGCTTCATTTCCTCCTGAGTACCAGTACTCATGGAGTCATTTGAAACTAGAAAATGTCAGGATACAATTTGAAGGTTTTTATAAGCCTTTGATGATTAATTGCATTACATTCTTTTAAATCAGGCTTTTTTCACTTTAAATTTAGGTAGCTTTTTTTTTTTTCTTTTCGACTGCCTTTCTTATGGCATATTATTTTTAACTCTAAATAAATCACATGGATGTCATTAGAAGAAAGACTTACTTCCCCCTTTTAGGGTTAAATAAATGATAAACCCATATTTTAGTATATATTATACCTTTTTATAGTGAAATATTTTCTCATAATTCTTGTGCTCCCTCATCTGTTAAAAAGCTGAGGAAATTTTTCAGGTTTTACTATCCTCACATAGATGAACAGCTCCATCTTGATATCACCATTTTATTCCTTCAATTTCATTGCTAACTGGGAAAAAAAGGTTTTATTATATTATTTTTTAATAAAATGAGCATATATACAGAACATATATACATATATACAGAACCTTTCTATGGGTTTTTTGGAATAAGCAAATGTAATAAAATATAATCTTTTACAAATGCTTGCCTTAGCCACCTTCATCAGAGGGCAATCTAACAAAGATAGTTTTATTAACACTATAGTGTGTGCTAACTGCTCTGGAGTCACTTCTTTTTATACCCTGTTTGGTTATTCAAAAACTTACAGGCAGAATGACTAAGCAGAGAGAAATCTATATAAAATTTACTGTAGGAATGAGGTTGCTTTATTTTTATCAGATAGTTACAGAAAATAGCACAGAAAGCAGATGCCTTTTCATTCCTCTGGAATCTCAATGTGGCTTATTCCTTCCACTGATATATTTAAATTTTATTTGTAATAAGATACTTCAACTTGGGATAGGTATGATGGAGAGGCTTTTTAAGGTGTCACTCTGTAATGCCACATCTTAGAACATGTTCTAATGCACCCCAACATAATTACAGTCACCTGATCTGAATTTGGTGTAGAAATGAGGTTTCTTTGGTTAAATTTAGCAGGAAGAGCCAGGAAAAAAATCATTTGCACCTAAAATGTAAGATTCAGTATTTCTGCAAAATATATATATATATATTTACAGACTTCTTGAGTACTTGTAAATATTTATAAAACAGCTTTTTTAAAAATTAGGAAAAGTACTTCATTTCCAGCATTTAATTTCCTATCCAGGAGTAATGTAAGAAATATGTTAAGTTGCAGTCACTGGGAAATTCTTTTAAGCAGTATCACAGCTCTTTGCTTTAACTGGATGCTAAATCCTTCTAAATGACTAACAGCTGGTGACATGTAACTCTCATGGAAAACTGCAAGTTGAGTTTCCAACTTGTACTCATGTGAGCGTATATCTGAGAGTGGTCATGACCTGAAGGGTGAGGTTCTTAAACCTTCCCTTGCAATCAGCAGCAGCATTTTCAGCTTTTGCAACAGGAAAGTATTCCTTCAAACTCCTAACGTTAAGAAGATTTTAAAAAGAGTCTTTGAAATGGAACTTGACAAAATATTTCAACAGGCATAGACAATGTAGAGTTAATCTCTTTTCATGATGCAAAACATGTCCCTTATTTAACCACTGTAAGTCACTGCTGCCAGGAAAGTATATTTGCCAAAAAAAAATGTGGGGAAACAATACCCTAGAACAAATTCTGGGCACCTTCTTTTCATTTAAAAATTTGGATTTCCTTGCTAAAATAATGGTGGTGCAGGAACAAACCACATCATAAAGGGTATAGGGATAACACAGGGTAAAGTCTTCACTGGGATATCATTCAGAGATGCAATAGTTTGATGAGATGTCATCATCCAAATTAAACTGGGCACTTCCATATTTTGCCATTTCAGTGTAAAAAATGATTTCTGGTATCTTCACCATAAAAAGGAATGATAAAATGGTAGCATCACAGAAACTCATTTGCCATTACAATACCTGCTTTCAAGACACTCCAGTTTTTGGCATGTTCAGAGGTGTGAAAGGAGAAACAAACATAAGAAAAAAATCATCGTAGCAGCTCCCAGTTTTATGTCATGTAAGAATTCTTCTACTTGAATTATTCATCCTCTGTTAGTTATTCACCCTGCTTTAATACAGTTTCATGCACTCTTCTTACACTGCATCTCTTTATTGAAAGGGGATCTTTTTAGCTCCAATTTGTGGTATACTTAATTATTTGATTAAAGATTACTTTGCATTAATTATTGCATATTTTTCTAGCATGATGCCAGCCTATTTGCATATCTGTAGCAGAGTATGTTTCCATACTTTATCATCACTAGAATATGGAAATACAACATCTATCATGAATAACCACACAGATTTCTTCTTTTGGAGAAAAATCCAAAGATAAATTCCTGAATGTGTTTTGCTGAATCAGCTCCAGTTCGAAGAGTGTGATGGATATGCTGGGTTTTGTGTAATCTTCTCTACCTTTGCTACTGATGCTTTGGTGCAGGTCAATATGCTGTTGTGTCCTTTAAACTTTTATCTTGCATTTAATATTTTTTTTTTTTGGTGTATGTTTCTGTATCTGAGCTCTTAACATAGCTACTGAATTAAAATTAGTAGGTTTTTTTGCCTGGGGTCGATAGTCACCTTTGGTTCAGATAAATAATGAACATAAATCAAATGAATTGGCTGGTTTAGCCATAGACTTTACCAATTATTATTTTTGATCAAAATCTGTTGTGTTGTCTGAAGGCTGAAAAATGAGGGTTGTCACATTAGCAAACAAATTACCATGCTAATATTTTCCTCTGTAATCCAGTTACACAAGAGATAAATGAGATTTAGGAATTCATTGCATAACCATGTCCTCTCATTCAAAAAGCAATAACTTCCTTCCCCAGGCAGCACAGGACTAGCTTTCCAATTTTAATAAACACTCTAGAATGTTGTTTTGTGGGGCTTGAAGATGTAATTAAGAATGAAGAACCTTTTTATTGTTGGGCTGAGTGAAATATGTCAGGGACCCTAATCTTTTGCTGGGAGCAAAGTATCATCATCACAAAGTCACTATCTCTGACAAATTTGGTGCCAATTGCTCCTCTTGGCAGACAGAAGTGCTCTTAACATGAGGATCACTGTGTGGTTGTACAGGTGCAGTCCACAAACACAAAGCCATACTCTGTGTATTTAAATTTCCATATGATGGCTACATTAAACTACACTCAAAGCAGTGTAAGCTAAGAGAGATCATAGCAAAGCTTCCAAACCTATTGCTGTGCTGTGTTGCTCTCTGTGCACACACAGGTAGCAGATGTGTCAGAACAAGAGCACATATAGCCAAGCAAAATGCCAAGCTGAGCCTGTTCTGAGGTAAAATGTTTGAATGAATAAGTACAAGAATTTCCTAATAATTCTCAATGATTCTGTTTGTCTTTTTGTTTACCATATAGCATTAAAAAGACATTTTCTTATAAATATCTCAATTAACTTGAGATTAGAGAGATGTAACAGCAGTGTTGGAGTTATAAGAGGAGAATCCAAAATCTCCCTCATATGTTGTAATAGAGAAATTGTTACTTTCTCTTGTCAGTGTTGAATTCCACCTCCCAATTTACTAATAGTACAATGCCATGATTTACTTTTTCATACTCAGTTCAAGTGATTCTGAAACCTGTTGTTTCGTTAACAAACTTTGGTAGGTTGTATTCTCTTCAGAGACTTAGAAATTTGTGACTTTGCTGGACAGTGCAGGTCCTCAGAGAGGACCTAAATAAAGCTAAAAACAACTTATTGATTGAATTGCCATTTTCCATACATTCTTTGACTCTATCAGAGAATGTCTGTAAGACATGACTTGCTTCTCTAAAAGCTGTAGTGAATCTTCTCTGTTTTATATAGCCAAATGTCTACCAATTTGCTACACATGGAAACTGGACCCAATAGTTCTCTAAATCCTCCTTCAAGCCCCTAAAAATTATTATTGTCACACTTGCTACCTTCCACTCATAAAATCCCCAAGCCAATTAAAACAGCAGCTTGCACCTCACTGTTTTAATTTAATGGATTTTAGAAATGAGGTTCCTTCAGACTCTTTGGGAAATTTAATCTGGTCCAGGCAAGTTGGTTTTATTTATTGATTTGTTTCAAAAGAACTTATGAGACTGTAACTTGAGGTAACTTCTTTGGACTTGACCTTCAAAGGAAGGCCATGCTAGTTGAAATGACAATCACTTTTTCACCACTAATAGTTATGTCCATGCAAAAAAAACCCCCCCCCAAAAACTATATAGATCCAAGAATGCAAAGAATCCATGGAAAGTTAACTAGCTACATCATTTATGTTGAGTAACTATTGAAATGAAAAATTGCAAAGACTGGTAAATTATATCTAGTAAGAGAATCTGGAATGTTGCTCTTCATTGTGTATTTGACAGAGCTACACCAATTTGGTTTTTGAGGAAAAAAAGAGGGTGCTGTATCCGTTTGGTTAATTCCCATAACATTAAACATAATCTTCTCTTTGTCATGGATTTCTCCTTTCAAATGTCTTCTTATTGTTCCTAGCTGCATCAGCCTCTCACTGTCCTGCTCTCAGTCTGAGATTTATGCCTTTTAAATACATATAGACAGTTCTGAGCCTTCCCAGATCATTACATATTCTATTTTCTTCTTTGTGCACAATTCATTTCCAGTAACCACTCTGTTTTGGACCTAATGAGGTATGAAGCTCTATGTGGCAGTGGGAATTTCAAAGATGGTCATAGCAACATGTACCCACAAGCATGAGCATACCTGAAGGATGCATGATGTCTATTGGCTCCACCACTTCTGTTAATCCTGAGGTGTGAGTTACCTCTGTCTATCCCTATGTAACAGTTGCTGCTCACAAAGAATGGAAACTGTTGGCAGAATACCTCCAGCTATGCTGCTGCCTCAGAGTGCACCAGTTCCCCTGTGGTGGCATTCCTGTATGCTGCTGTTCCAGAGCCAAGGATGGCATTGCTGCACAATTCCAACAGCTGTCTGCACTTGCAGTTGCAGTCCCTCATGAGCAGCATGTTTCAGCTGAGATTTCTCTTGCAGGCAGCAAAATCTGATGTGCAGGCAATGCTGTTCATATCTTACAGGGAAGGCAAGAAGGGGAAAGTGTTTTCAAGTCGGAAAGGGGCTGCAATGTATCAAAGGTAGAAACAAGTTGTTCTTATTACAAGGAGCTGTGCACTGAGCAGTACAGGCAAAGCTTTATATTGTATCTGTCAGCACACACTGGATTGGGGCATCTCATCAGCATGCTGCTCTTACCAGCTCCTATTCACATTGGCTTCTGCATTTCTCTTCAGTGCATGAAAAATAGTTTTAGGCATATTTTGATAGCAAACCGATGTAAACCTATGACAGAGCAGAAGGACTGGATGAATAATTATACTGCTAATCCCACCTGCTGTCACACAAGAAATACATGTGAGGAAATGTATAGATATACCAGTTAATCTTAGCATCTGCCACCAGAGTAAAACTGCAAGTGCACTGAAAATGGCACAGCAGACAGATTTGACTTGCTGTCAGTACTATCCCATCACTGTTTTCTGGAGGGTCAGCTCTGCAGCACAGGTACAACCTGCAGCCCCTGTGGATTCTGAGCAGCAGGGCATTACATCCCTCTGGGAAATGCAGCATGTTCCCCATGCTGTGCTGGGATGACTCTAGGTCAGTGTCTGTATGACAGAGTAACAGTTTAATTTCTTGCTCTTCTTCAGTGTGTTCAGAGCCCCATGAGAATGATTTCATGGGGTCAGTCAGAGCAATGCTGAGACAGCATCTTCCTGCTGGGCAACACCACTAAGGGACCAATTCTTTGCACATTCTTTTCCACTACAAACTTGTGCCGTGACAACGTGCCTGGAAGTGTTTACAGAAAACATGATCTGCTTGGAATTGTGTAGTCAGAGATGGGATTGCTGAGGATAACTCAGCAAACATGGCTTTTTCTTTACATGTTACTTCAGTTTCTTGCATAATCTGATGAGTCCAAGCATTCATGTGCTCTCTTGAAACCAGAGCACTCTTGGTGTTTCTATATCCTCCTGAGCTATGTTTAGTACCTTCAGTTTCTACCATTTTCCTTTACAGTGGAGGAGGATGCAAGTCCTTTTGCATATTTCAGTGGTGAGAGCTAAACTCAGCAGCATGTGAGTATTATGGTGTGTCCCAGTTACCCAAACTGAGGACCTTTCCACTGTGTCCCTCTGCCTTCTCAGCCTCTCACTGAGGAATGTCTTCAGAGGAAAGCTGATGCCCATCTTGGTATTACCCTAACAGGGAACTTGGACACGATGGGTTCCTGGGACCTCCACTTTGAATTTAACCTCTGAGTTGATGTTCAGATATCTTGAAGAGCAGTGCAAACCAAAGTTAGTCCTGGTTATCTGAAGTTCATATACTATAAAGAGCGGAAGACAGCATCAAGCTTGAAAAACTCTTACAGCTAGGTGTGAGAAATAGCACTTTGCAGCCTTTTGCCCATGACTCACCATGGGTACAAAAATGAGAATAATAATAAAGACTGTTTAATGCTATTTTTTTTTTCCTCTACTGTCAAACTGATATGATGGTTTATTCCAGCATTTCACACTGCCTCTCAGAATATCCCTCAGAATTCATAATAGTGATCTTAGACCTTCCTTAAATCTTTACATGAGAGAATTGATAACGTAGTCCTGAATTGTGTTAATGTGCTTGCTATCCTACACAACTCATTAATATCACACATTTGGGGTTCTTTTTCAATACTTGCAACTCAGTTTTTCATATCCCTTCCATGCTCCTGCTTGAAAATAGAAGGGAAAAAGTCACAGAATGTTAGAAAGCACACGTTTAATTTTCCTTTATGTCTGGGAGGCTGCAGGAGGAGGAAATTAAGAAGTTGTCACCCTGAAATGAGAACAAAGCCAAGTGAGAGTTGCATTGTAAAAACAATAAGGAAAGTCCCTGCTTATTACAGTCAATCCCAGTTCTTTCAAATGACAAACCAGCTGAAGAATTTCTAGGTAGGCTAACTGCTTTCTCTGGCATTTTAGAAAATGGAAGAAAACAGAAGGTAAGGCATATGTTGTGTTAAGAAAAATTTTAAGATTGAAGGTGTGATGCCACTTAGACACTGACAGCTGCAGTGGTCATAACTTAAAATGTCTTTGCAAATACTAAAATCACAGAATCAAAATTATGCTGGGGTATGGGGCTGCTCAAAAAGCATAAAATGCTTTGCAAGATCTCTTTGCTGCTTTACAGAATATTTTTCTCATCTGTAACTGCTGAAAATTATAAAGCTGTGTTTCCATTTCCTATGTTTAGCTGACATATTTATCACATTTATCCTTTCTGTGTTGTCCTGATATTACCAGGAACAAGAAAAGTAATTTACCCACAGAGGAGCCCACCCAATCTAATAGGTTTGACCATTTACATTCAACTCATTCTCTATGTGTTTCTTACTACAGTCCACTATCAATCTGGAAACGGACTGATCCATGTTCTGAATTCTTTGCTTCAGTAGCCCTTAGAATTTATCTGTGTTTAACCCTTCCATTAAATACTACTGCTTAAATTTTTACTTTTCAAATGGATAAAATCACTTTCTTCTCTATTTGCTAAGGAAACCAAATCCTTTGTTTGGCCTTTACCATTTTGCTGTGCACTGGGCTGATGGGTTTGCTGGGGTAGGTCTGGAGCCTCGCTGCATTCATAAAATCTTCCTGAATTTGCTGGCTCCTGCGAGCATCTGCTCCATTGATATTTCTATCCTGAGCCTCCATACTGTTCTTCCACAGCTTTCTGGATGATCTTTTCAATTAGAGCACAGTCTTGAGATTTTATTTTCCCAAGAAGAATTATGTAACGTTTATACTGAGTCATATTTGCCATCTGCTGATACAACCACAAAAACAAGACATCCTTAAAAACACGAGTTTTCCTTCATATTTGTTATAATCTGACT
>JAOEGS010014981.1:0-64665 GCA_025447755.1 Corythornis vintsioides | reverse complement strand
ATGAAAGACGGGTTTGAGTTACTTCTTTTTTTCTTTTTTTTTTTGTGTACATAATTACAAAGTTTAGCCCAAACTACTCATCCAGGTTCTCCAGATTCTCACGTTTAGTGCTGTTTGATTCTGGATTTTATTTGGATGCACGAATATTTTTCCTGTGATAATTCTTGGCTCCCCTTTTTCTTCTTCATAGATATCCTTGACTCATATGTATTCATGTGGTACTTGAGGAAGGGCATGTGTTTAACTGGAATTACTCTACATTTATCAATTAATGTTTTTATTTTACCATATCATACCATGCAATAAAGGATGTTACTGTGGTAAACTACAGGTTTGTAAAATGCAGAAATTATATTCTCAGAAAACAGAATAAAAATCTTTAGAAACATATAAAAAAAAAAAAAAAAGAAAAGAAACCCTTATTTTCTCTAAAGGGAAAACACCAACTTCTGTTTCTATTCTGTTCTCACCCATACCTTGATTTATTAGACCATTTCCTTGCTACTTACTACAGGAATAGGATGAAGGACCTTAGGTGTATAATCGCCAACTTGTAAGTGAGCTTTGTTAAATTGGTGATTTGAATGTGAAATTCCTTCTTCATTTTAATGCTTTTTGCACCAGTGAAATTTAATTAAATTTTTATTCATTGGATTTTTGTTAAGGACAAGTTTTGCTTCTTTTACTGAAGAAACAGACAGCATCAGAAAGGCTTCAAAGACCATAATGAACTGACAGACTCAAGAGAAAAACAAATTCTGAAGAGTTCAATAAAATGATCAGATAGAGAGGAACAGTCAGAGAAGCAATTAATAATAATTACAGCATTATTTAATTATCAGTTTTTATCATTAAATGTCATCATCCACCTCATATCTTTAATTAAAACTTAATTTAACCAGCCTAAGAAAATTATCATTATTTGCTTTATCTCATAAGGTTGTTGCATTATTTTCTATTGGAATATTTAAACAGTATCTTTTAAACAACTGGAATTTGTTAAATACTTATTTCCTCTATTTTAACCCTCAACATATACCACAGGAGTGTCGTTCTTTATGACTGAGTTTCAGAAGTGTTGTATAAGTCAACAATACGATAATACGTTAGCTGAATAAGCATGTGGTATTTCAGCCAATAAAAGTCAAATTTTCTCAGTCTTCATATTCTGTTCTGCAGTTAATGCAGAGATTCCTCACCCTTTTTTCCATGCTTTTGTGCAGAAAAGGAAAGAACTATGTTAACATGAAAATACTTTTGAAAAGAAACTGTGGCTTCTCTTTTTTGTTCTGTATGGGTGAAGTGGGATGTAGTGAGATTCAAATAAGCCTGTGCTCTTTCATTGTTACAGAAGTCTTGGTACTGTTTATCATTTCAAATAAGAGAAATTTCAGGAGACTAGTGATTCCCTTGCCAAAATGACATTTTATTGTTAAAAGGAACAGCAGAAAGCTTGCTCTGGGAAGATTTTACAATCTGTGTTATATAATGGAAGGTTTTTTTTCTTTTGCTACTGAAGTATGCAACAAGAAACATTTTCAGAGCAATAATTCACCAAAATTCTTAAGATGCATTTTTCCTCTCTTTTTTTTCTTAGTTAAGGAAAAATTTAATATACTCCATTTCTTTTTTTTTTTTTTTCTTTTCTTTCTCTCTGTGGAGAGGAAACAAGTTTTCTTCGATGAATCTAGGCAGCTGATGTGACCAGAGCTGTGAGAGCAGGTAACAGTCCATGACTAGTTTTCATACATGTTTATTATTTAATTTAGCTTTGCAGAATCCATATGGCAAATTCTGGCAAAGACAGTCAAAGTTTGGCTCAATGTCTAGTGCTGTCACCACTCAGGACTTTTGTTTTCAGGAGATGGTGGTGTGGAGATATTGCCTAGTGCTGATGTGATGGGGAAGCAGAAAAGTCCACTTTTCTCCTGGTGCAGTTTATGGGTAGGGAAATCAAAGACTGTCTTGTCTCTGAGATGTGACTCTCTATAGGAACAGAAACCCTAATCAGTAGCATGAGAGACACGAAGCTGAGGCCAACCTGCTGCTTCAACACCAGCAGGGACTCTGGGCAGGGCAGGTACATTGAAAAGCAGGTAGAGCTGGGACATGAGTGAAAATGACTGAGGGGGGAAAAAAAGCCCAAAATAAATCTCCCTTCTTTGTCCAGAGCTTGATGTAAGTACTGTACGCTGTGTTAAGCACTCAATAAAAGCTGAAATCTTTGTGCCAGGACTCACAGATCTAAGTGGTCTGAGGAAATAACATGATTTCCTCAAGTATGCAGAGGTGTTTGCACTCAGTGGAAGAAAACTGAGGCAAGCCTCTGCTAGTGTGAAATTAATCTGGGGAAGGCAGGAAAAAATGTACCCTTCTGAAAATAGTTTTCTGCTTCTCTTTTTGAAAAATATTTTTAATCTATTTTTTGAATCTATGCAGAATTCAGGGATTATTTAAGACTTTCTTTTGCATACCTGTGTCTAAAGGTCATTCTCCTCACGTTAATGGCAGTAAGCTTCTGGTCATCAACTGCAAAAGTAAAATCAGTGGAACTACATAGGCACTTAAATTTAGATACCTGTTTAAGTGTTTGCAGGACATAGATTTATGGGGTATACATAGCTTATGGCCAAGTAAACAAATACACTTTTTTTTTTTATAGCATAAAGTAGTATTTCGCTGCCTTATATATTTTCTTCTGCCAACACAAGAGAGTAATGTGTGAAGCTAAGCTATTATTTAAAAGAGGTTAAATAACAAAGATGAAAATATTAACCAAGTAATAACTTTACTAAGAGACTGCCATTCTTCCCTCCTGTCCTTTTAAAAGTTGCTATTTGATGGTTCAGCAGTAAAAACGGTGCTAGTTTTCAGATTTTGTTGTTTAGCTTTGGTTTTTGAAGACTCTCATTTATAGCCTTGCCTGCCTTGGGGAAAAAATTTAAAAGGGTTATTGCTTACATTTTTTTGTGATGTTGAGAAAAGTGTCAAAGGGGAGATTCAGCGCACACACAACTTGAGCAAGCACACAGGAATGTAAAGTTATTGTCTCAGCAAAGGTCAAAATTCCCTTACTTGTGGGGTTGAGAAGAAAAAATTACAAATAGGGACCTGGAGAAAAAAAAAAAAAAAAGCAAAGATCACAGCAGCTGGAATTAAATATTATTTTGTTTTATTTTTTGCTTAGAATAAACTTTGCACATGGATGGGGTCCTGGCCTCTGAAATCTGCAGTAGCCCTATTTGGGAAGCAGATTTTAATGCCATAAGTGTTTTAGGATTTGGTAACATCTGTCAGTTTAAACACTGACAAAAGAGTATTTATTATTTTTTTCTATTTATTATTGATAACACTATCATTTCACAAAGTTTTGTTTTACAAACTGTCTAATGGCTTTCCTCAAAATTATGTATGCTGTTTAGCTGGTGGGCTATGTATATATGCAAACATGTACATATCTCCATGTATAGTAGCAGAGCGTGTTGTCAGATGAAAAAATATCTCATCAGCTTTTGTACTGCTGCCTTCCAGTGATGGGAAGCAGAGAAGCTGTGAGGAAAGCTTTCTGTTTGCAGCTCTGAGAGTTTCTGGGCACAACATTGCCTTGACATCTAGTTCAGAAATCTGCCAAGGAAATCAGAGCTGGTGCAGCAGCAGCAGCAGCGGAGGAAGGACTGCAGTTACTGTGGTATCCAACCTAGGGGAGAAGATGATGCTGAATAAAGAAAAGATAGGACAGTAAAGTCTCCTTGCCCCAGCCTTATGTGCAGGCAAGAGAACAAATTGCATGGAGGAGGTGAGTTCTATGAGCTTCTAGCCCAGGCTTTAACTGATTGCAATCACTTAAATGGAGTAACAAGAGAAGATAACCCAGTACAACTCACTTATACTGGATTTCTTTTTTCTCTCCCCCTTGCATGCTCAGGGGTTACATAGATTAACCTAGTATCACTTACTAGCCCCAGAGGAGAGGCAGCTGATAGGAATGAAGCCAATCATTTCGATTTATCTGTCTGGAGGCATCAATGCCAGCAGACTCAGCACACTCCTGCTGAGATGGTGACTGCCAGCTGCCCAGGCAGCAGTTCCCACCCTCGCACTGGGCCAGTCTCTGAGAAGCTGAGCCAGTGCTGTGAGAAGCCCAAGTGATGGATGTCTGTGCCTTATCAAATAGTCCTGATTTAGTTATTTCCTAATGAAAGATCATATAGAGCAATAAAATCCAGGCTCTCAGCTGTAGTGGCATTGTTGAATCACAAATCACTTTTGAGGATTAATAGTTTTTAATTAGAGACAGGTAAGTAAACCTCAAAGTAAAGCTGAGGCTCTCCAGAGGCAATTGCCCTGTGTTCAGTAGCAAAGGTGTTCCCCAGAAATGCTGCTGCTCATCATCTGTACAGGGCACACTTAGTCTGTGGCATTTAGGCTGTTACAAGGCCTGAAGAACAGACACTTGCTTAGAAAAGAAAGAGCAGATGTTTTCAGAGCTAAAGGAACTCTGCTTATGTGATATTCTTGGTGCTTAATTGGAACTTTGGGGTTCATCTGCTTCCAGAGTAGAGGTTCAGCCTGGGTCATCATACAATCAACTGCAGTTTAGTCCACACAAATTGGCTGTTGTAACCATTCCAGAAACTGCTTTTTTCAAAGTATTTCTGGAAGAAATGAGAACTGCTGAGAAAAATAGAGGAAAATTGTCGGTCCCATACCAATTTCAGGTTTGAAATTTCAGCCTTGGTGAAATCAATGGCAAAATGTTCACTGAATGTGCTGAAATCAGGATTTTACAGGCTTCCTTAGAAGGATTCTCCTGGACCTGTGATATAAAAGGGAAGTTTTCACCTGCTAATGATTTGGGGAGAAATCTGAGCCCATGCACACACTGCAAACAATGTTAGAGGAGCTGCTGCATCAGCTCATGCCTGAAACAACGTCTTAAAATAACCCCTGTATTCTTCTGCTAAAAATCTTTTTGGGGGCAGCCTAACATCCAACAAAAAGGAAAACAAAAATCACCTTGTAGAGATTTCCTGACAAGACATTGTATTCTCATCTCTTGGAGGGATAACGAAGCATTATTCATCCTAATTATTTCTGCTTTTCTTTCTGCTTTTTCTGTATAAGCATCTTTAATGGAAAAAAAAGAAAAAAAAAGTAGCTCACACAAAAGCTTCCAAACCCATCCTAGAGCTTTCTGTGGCAGAGCAGCCAGCAAATTGGCAGCAGGAGCTCCTTCAGGGTATTATATAAATTCTGTCAGTCCCTGGCTGCCAAATTTCCCCCCTTGTGGAGGTGCTATGTAAAGCTGCTTGGGAGCAGAGGGCTCCTTCCAGCCTCCTGGTTCTTTGCCAGGCACAGCTCAGCAGAATCAGAGGTTGTGACACACTGTTTTAAATAACTGTAGGGAAAGTAGCTGGAGTGTTTTAAAGGGATCTCTTCTCCCTTTTAGTAGAGAAAGGAAACTCGGCATCCTATGGAACTGAGGGATCATGGTGTGGAGATTCTGGAGTTCCCCTTTCCCATTTTCCTTCTCCATACATCTTGCTTGGTCACACACATGTGGCTTCAGTGTGATTTTGCAGATTATTCTCTATTAACGTGTAGCCAAAAATGGAAAGGGAAGTCAAGAAGAAAATTAGAACTAGAGGAATTCAGTTCAATTATTGTAGGCACCAGAGGCTTCCTAGGAAAATATGTATAAAAAATAATAATAATAAAAAAAACAACAACAGAAAAAAAACAAACCCACGGAAAAAAATATTATTTTAACTTTATCTGTAATAATGTGGCATGTGCTTTCAGTGTCATCCTTTTAGTCTAATGGTATTAGCAGACAGGTAATATTTGAAATATTTATGATAGAGAGGTTGCCTGAATACATTTGCATTTATGTAATAAAGGGCTCTGTTTGACATGGGTTCATGCTCATGTAAATATTGTATATTGGCTCTTTAAATATTTCCTTGCTCATTCTACATGCTGTTTTATGCAATTTTTAATGGAACTATCAAAAATGTTTACAAATCTGCTTCTGAAATAGAAACTTTTGATGTCTTAATTTTCCCATGAAGTATGGTTGACTTTCATTAGAATTTAGGATTTTAAGACTTGGATATAATCCCTCTATAATTTACATGGATCTTAAAGCTAATAAACTAAATCTTTACTATATGGTTTTTTAGAGAACACTGGATTTTGTTTGGCTTTTTTTTTTTTTTTTAATCTGAATATTCCTGTGTAGCACAGGGGTTGTGCTGTGTTAGAGCTGCATAATCAAAAGTCAATTTGATTAGGTACTGCAGATGTGCAGAACAGTTTGAAAGAAACTGTGGAAGAAACAATAAAGATTTCATAAACTAGTAGAGCCTGGAGCTAAAGCTTTACTTCTTACTTTCATGGAGGTGATTTGTTTTTTGGAATAGTGATCACTGCAAGGTTATAAAAGAGAAGTGAGGTGGGACTTGCCCCTCTGGCTCTGCAGCTGAAATGAGTCAAAACCTACAGGGGCAAGCACTTGCTACCTAAAGAGATGTACTTTGACATAAAAGGATTATTTCCTTTTAGGCAAGACTTTCACAAACATAACCCAAAAAAAACCCCCAAACCTTCGAAACCACGTGAAACTATTCAAGTACTACTAATAATAATTGGCACCTTTGTTACCTTTATTGTATTACAGAGATGAACTTAAGTCATTGGTCCCTGAACTGTGAACTTGCTGTTTTCACAGGCAGTCCAATGAAAGGAAAAAATAAAATTCCTAGTGCAGGTTTCTCATCTAAATAACGTTTTGGTTAGTAAAGTGTTAATTGTATCTGTTATACCAAGGTTTGGTCCTGAAAATTGCTAATAATTTTTCTGGAGTCCTGAGTACCTCAGGTTATAATGACTTCATTAGTAGTTTGGAGTATTTAGCACTTTAGAAGATTAAAGGCAGGGTTGGTTATCTCCTTGTTTTCAGCATGAAAGATAGAACCATGAAAAATACCTTGCCTAACCTCCCAGTATACCCAACATTTCAAACTGATAAATGAGATTTTACCTAGATAACTTTCATTAATATGGATCAGGAGATGTGTCTTATTACAGAACCACAGGTATAACAAGCATGAAGACTATCTGATCCAACCCAAGGACTGCAAAGATAGGGTGACACAGAAATTCAAAGGCCACAAAGGACTAGCAAATTGTCCATCTTTACCTTAACTAGTACCATCTGTAAAAACTGGATAGAATGATTTCTACTTCAATCAGCACAATGTGAATGCTCCTTATCCTGAGCCTCATTCCACCTTAGAGAACACTCATTAATACTTCTTTATAATTTACACTGTTGAAAAACAAATAACAACAACTAAAGAAAGAAAGAATAAGCAGTCATGGGAAGACATCTAAGTTATCATTTGGCATTGTTTTCTCTAGGGTTTTTCTATTACAAATTTGTCAGCTGGCTTTTTTCATAGAGAAGAAATGGTTTTAGAGGTAGAGACGATAACTTTTCTCTGGAATAACCCAATAAATGTTCTCTTAATATTCAGAGATTTCAAAACCAGATTTGAGTGCAGGTTGGGATATAAAAAACAGAACTTTGCCAAAGCAGGAAAGCTGTGGCTGGAGATTGCAATTGCTCTGGGATCCTAATACATGAGTCTGACATTTCTGAGATTGCAAACAGGAAGGGGCAGGATGCAGCTATTTTGTTTTGATGTTGAAATTATGTAGTCCTCCTTTTAAAGGTTAGCACAAAATTTTAGTGCTATGGAGACAATTTTATTGTAAGACATGAAAGATGCATTTAATTAAAAAACCAAACAAACCAAACAAACATACAAAACAACCCACAAAAACAATAAACTCCAAAAACAAAACTGAAAAGCAAACCAAAATATTTCTTTCCTGATTGTATAACAGTAAAATTTTGAAGGAGTCTGTTTATTTTTTTTCTTTCTGCAGAACTAACATTCATAGGAGAACAGGGATTGGTTTGCTAAACCGTGAAGGTGTTTTTGTTACCTTTACATTCTAATATGGCAAAATCTACTTGTGAGTGGGATTATGAATGGGTTTACTGACAGAACAAGCAGTATCAATTCCCCCAGAGCTCTTCTGATCTGCAGTATAATGTTTTTGTGGATACTTTTATGGCATTACATCACTGTGGTTATGGTTCGTCTGTTATAGTGGGACCAGGTGCTCTGCTACTAATGGACAGCTGCTGAAAGAATTGTGTTTTTTCATTTAGAGAGAATCATTTAGAAATGGACCAAAATTAAAGAGAAGTCAATTAAAATGCAAGATGTAACACCCATGAACTCCAGCTATTGGATTTGTAGGCACCAGGAAGGAAAAGTATTTTGACTCCAAGGGGTGTGTGGTATTCTATCCTTTCTCTTGGTCCTGTCAACAAGACTTTTTCAAGAACTTGCATGGTTGAGCTCCTCTATTCTGAGTGAAGGTGAGAGAAGGTTTCAGCTGGCTCTCCTGTCTATATATTCAATAATCTAGTCAGTGAAGCCACATGGTATTTCCTGGGGGCCTCCATCAGATATCTGCAGTAGTTAAGGCTGTCTGTGTAAAGCACTGAAGGAGCTGTAGTATGCTTTTACAACCTGGCATTTCCCAGAATGGGATGGTTCCTTCCTTCTATTGTGTTTTAAGAAACACTGAAGTAAAACCTCTGGGACAGGGTTTCATTCCAGAGGAACTTTGTGGTTGGGCTCTCTTTGAGAGGTGGGAGCTGTGAATTTCGATCTCAAAAAATAAATAGCAATTGGACTCGCAGCACTTGTTGAGCGTCAGCTCTTCACAGGACAATGGCCAGGTGCCAGAGACTGGCTTTACTTTCAGAGCAGAAATTACAAATACATTTTTTGTTGATAAGTCTGAGTCCCTTGCTCTGATAATTTGGTGGGCGTTAAGGAACCCAATTAAAGTGACAGAACAGCTAGAATGGCTTTTTTTTTAATTATTATTTTAACATTAATGAAATGAAGATTTAATAGTCTATGCACTTTTTATTTCTAGTTCTGTGCCTAAACACCTTATCGTAAAGACCTCTTTGATGTGATTCAAAGTGTATTTGACAGTGAGACCAAGTTAAGATGGGATGAAACCAAGAAAGTCCAGGTGCTTTGTCTCTTCACATGAGCCAAAGCAGGATGTTCAGGGTCCCCCCACAAGCTTCACCACTCTGGGTAGGAAAGTAAGAGGTGGGGAGAGTTTCAACAGTGGGCCCTAATGTTGCCAGAGGTGGATCTGCCTCGTGGGCACAAATTAGGTTCCCTGCCCCCTCACTAAAGAAAAAGTAAGATCCAGACATTCCCAGACCGACACTATGAGAAATTAATAGCCTCTGGCAATATTCTGATAGACTTTTTCATATTGATGAGCATAAGCCAAAAGTACCCCTTTGGGTTTTCATAGGTCTATCACGGAATAACGTATTTCTTGAGAAGAGTAGGAATTTTAAAGTCTTGTCCCTGAATTCTCCTTTCAGCTTCACAAACTTCACCTTTCAAGCTCATTATATCTTAACATATTACACTGGTCACACATCTAACTTGTTATGATTTTTTCCAATTGTTTCCTTGCACATGGCTTACCAGGGAAGAGATACAGCTGAAACTCCCTCAATAACTCCTTAATTATAACCAGTGGGGTTTCTCTCTTTATAGCTGCTTCTGTTCCCTTAATAGGTGTCATTATTAAATTAGATTTTATTCTTTTTTTTTTTTTTTCAATTATTAATAAGTGTTCCTAAGAAACAGGTTAACTAGGAAATGAGGACATTAATATTTTGTTGTGATCATGCATGTAAGCAACCTTTTTCACAACCAGGATTCATGTAATAACTTGTTTTCTTCATTAATATAAATTTGAGTTAGTTCATTCCTTCTCTTATGAGGAAAAAAACTTACACAGTAGTTTTCTCACTGAAGCATCTATCTACCAGAGGTAAAACAGTTCTACAGATGACTTGACTTTATTTGTTTAGATGTGTAAGAAGGTTGTGCATTTCAAACATGCATAGCAAATTTCTTCCTTATTTAAAATAAAGAAAAGGAAATATATTGTTTCTCTCCTTTCCCAGCAATATTTTTTGGGTGAAAGCTAAACTCTAATTATTTTATTTTTTAGGTCTTTATATTGGTGTATTGTGCAGACAAAATAAGCAAAGACAGGATATATTTCAGAGTTTTATACATTGAAATATGAAATCTTATTTAGCTGACCGGAGAAGGTTGGGGTGAGGGGAAAATGGGGTGGAAGTTACTCTATAAATTGCAGAAACCCCAGAGAAAATGCCAGCTTTCAGTGATTTGAAGGATGCAGACTGTGAAAGAAGGGAAATAATGTTCATCCTCCTTCCTCTGATGGCTAATTGGTGACTCACAAGCACCCAATAAAATGTCATGTTCAGATTGCTTGTATGACATGATGGTTTCAGGAGTTCATCTGACTTCTACACTTGAAGGGACTTGGGGTCACTTTATCTGCTCAGAGACAAGACAGGAGATTGTGCTTTTCCTTACTGACCAAAGAAACAAACAACAAGGGCAGCTCAGCATACGCCTGGCAGAGCTCACTGCCTGGCAGTGGTGGCTGATGGCAGCTACAAGATCTCATCGGACAAGCAAGTTCTGTGGATGCAGATGTGACAAAATGCTGTCAATTAGCTGGCTCTTTTCACCTCTCCAGAGGGGAAAACTAAAAGTACAAAAAAAAAAAAGCTTTGTAGGGAAAGCATTAGGGGGGTATTCCTTGTGAAAGGGAAAGGGGGTTGAATTCATGGACCCCTTTTATTTCACTTTTGTGTTTCAGTTCAGTGAGGGACTATTGCCTGTAAAACTATGATTCTTGTGAGTTTTATACTCTGCAGCTGACCTTGTGAACACACTGGCTTGTCCCAAATAACCTTTAGACAGAGGTAGCTTAGCCTGATAAAGGAGGAAGAAAGACTGAATGTCTTGTTGAAAACTAGTGAAGACCAGGGGTCTATTATGCAGTGTCTGCTCCCTGTGCTTCCCAGTGACCAGCCACGGTCCACCACACCTTCGACTGATGTGTCTAATGTCCCTCCAGCCATGACACCCCCTTCATTTCTTGAAACTAAGCCAAAATAAACCTAACAATCAGATCCATGGTTCTGAATCTGGGGAGCTGCTGCTACTTTAGATGAGCTAATTGCTTTCTGCTGTCCTTCCTTGAATAGTGACATTTGATGCAAAGATAATATTGGCCTAAAGAAAATTATGCAGTAGATCCATAATATATGTACATATATAGTTTATATATATACTTGACCCTTCTTGTGAGAATTTTCTTGGACTCACACTTTTCATGCAGATTTTCCCTTCTTGTGACACGCATCATTGAAAAATACATTACTTCTTGACCAGATCCCAGGGGAACTATGACTTGACTATTTACTGATTGCAGCCATGGTCACATGGCACTGAACACCACCTATTCCCACACAGATAAACAGAGGGTGCAGAATTCAGCATCTCCCCAAAACAGCCTTCTTGACCCTGTGATGAATAATTGATGCAAGCTCCAGTAATGCTGCTATTTTACCCCACTGAATTCTGTGATTCTGTGAATGTTGCCTACCTACAATACGCTGTCTGCATTCTCTGAGGGAGTAGGTATAGCAAGAGGTTAATCACATCATCTTTCATTGTCAGAAAATATTTTAGTGAGACTCTTTCATAAGTAGAGTGTCAGTTAAAAGCAGATTACTAAATCATGAATTTTAAACAGTGAAATTGAAGAACAGTGTAAGGGTCAGGTTGTGGGATTTTTTTTTTTTTCTCCACTCTCCAAACCATGAAATTAAGAGACTTATTCTAATTAGTTTAGGAAAGGGGTGTTTCTGAGAAAAAGTAATGCAGAATATCTGTGAAATTTGTTGTTTTAAAGATTCCAGCTGCAACTTCAGGAGTATTTTGATATCAAATATGTTCCTCCACAATACTGTCTAGTTTTGCCCTTAAGTGCAAGAATAGCAAGTATGTCATGTCGTATGCTACATAACACACATGAATATGAGTGTCCTGCATATTTTACTTTTTTATATACTCATTCAACATTAAATTACACACCAAGATGAGTTTTTAGGGGGACAAAGAGGAAGAAAATTACTTCTTTTGTGTGTGTGTGGTGAATCGAAAATACGACATTATGTGTAATTTTTCCTCTCTCTTTCAAATAAACTAAGCATATTTCAAGATATAAAAGCTTTGCTGATGGCTTTCATTAAGAGCTAAAAATAATTTAAATTTATGATTTCTCATCTGCCCTAAAGATGAGTTTTCTGTTGCATTAACAGTAACCAAAAGTGTTTTTTTCTGGAAATGGGGGGTGTAGTAGTTCAGCTTACACTATGGTAGAATGTATGCCCACATTGAGTAATAGAAAACATCATTTAATAGCAGAACAACAAAAGAATGTGTAATTCTTATTCAGCCTGGACTACTTATATCTGTAGTTTGTTCTATAATAAGAGAATACAAGACTAAATGTGCTTTTATTTTTTTTTCCTTTTTAACAAATGATAAGAATTTGCTACTGTTACTTCTCTTAATGCATCAAGTTAGATGTGTCTATTAAATATATATAAAATCATGCTAATATAGTATCTCACATTCATCTTCCTTTCGAAGGATTGATTTTAATTAATTTCCCACTATTATTTTTCTTCTTTAAGGGTTCATATTCAACTTTTTTTGAGTTCAGATCACAATAATTTTTTATTTAAAAACAGATCGTAGTAATGAAGGAGCCCCTTTGAAATGTGTAAAGCTAAAGTTTCCTGGTTTGGAGAAAAAGAAAGCTCCTGAGATAGAAAATCTGCCAAAAAGAAAAAAATAAAGGAGACTGTGAACTGGTGGGGATACCAATTAATTTAGTTTCTTTTCTGTGAGGTTTGTTTTGGACATTTTATTTTTTTGCAACATAGTATCTGGAATCATCCCAAACTGGAAACAGAGACACTTAAAAAATAGATATCTGCAGGTAATGTTTCCTAATAATAGACCATCATTTTATTTAGTAAGTTAGCATAAAAACCCCAAAAAAGAAACCCTATCACATGAGGTGGTCCACTGTTCTTCAATCTGTGGTAATTTCATTATCCTCCACATACCCTTAATCAAAATTCTTCCCTGCACATCTCTGTGATCTCGACAGTGATCTGCGGATAGCAGGGAAGTTGAGTGTCTGTGTCAAGATCATCTCTATAGTTTTAAGAACATTTTGCCCCCAGGCTCTTAGCAGGGCACTGACTGTACCAAAGCAGCTTTCCCTGGCAGCCCCGTACATACTCTTTGTTTCATGGTGTTATTAGGAAGTGCTTGCCTCTTACCAACAGAGTAGAAAAAGAGGTATTACCTCTCCCCTACTCACCCCAAGCTGCAAAGGGAAGATTTAGTTCTCTGAGTGCTTGAAGTTAAGGAAGTTTGATTTCCTGTGGATTTGTGCTTCACGATTTAACTCTCTGAGGTGAGAGTTGAGCTCTGATGGAAACCTTCTTACTGTGGCAGTACTGGCAGGGGAACCTCTCATTTGCCACCCAGCCCATTGCAACTACTGAGACCATAACAACTTTGAGGATGCTCAGAGACGTGGTTATAACTAATTAATTGGACAAATTAATGTGGTCTAATCTAGTTGTAATTAGCAAAGGGAAGGGAACAGAAAGAAGACATAGGCATGTAATTGGTACTTACTAGTTGTATTTAGGGACCTGAACTAAAAATAGGACATGTTGATTTGAATCTTTCCCTGATTATGTTGGCTTTGTACACTGCAGTGTGAGGTTCATTAACTCAATATATCCAGAAAAACAAACAAACAAACATCCCAGCAATTTAAAAAAAAAAACAAACCACAACCACCAACCCAGAAAGTTAGAAAGGAGCCTAAGCACATGCTTAAAGTTAAGTGTCTCCTTAAAGAATCAAGGATTTATGTTGATGAATGAGGAATCACTGCAAAGTTATGTCTGAGTTGCTCTTTTGGATTTCTTTCTACCATATTTTACACTAACTGTTTTGATTGGTATTTATTTCTCGAATGTTCTGCTAATTTGAAGACAAAGCAGTGCTTCTCTGAATAAGCTCCATCAGCACAATAGTTTTAGGTGTGTATATATATATTTTTTAGGAAAAAATATATCTAATGGGATTAATTTTTCATTCACATTAAAGCCCTAAAACTGTCATCACAACATCTACATATCAGGTGTATTTTATTCTTTATTGAAAAATTTAAGAAAAAATGCATTAATATTATTCAGAAAGCAATCATAGGCATGCTTTATGGCTCTTTTATACTGATATCAAATGAATTCCCTGACAAGTTAAACATGGAAGCCTTTAATCATAGGACACTGCAAGGCCCTTCAGCTGCATAAATTAAGGACAATTAACTAAAACCAAAATGCGTTACACACATGCAGCTCATTATTTTTAATTTGAAGTTTTATTTATGCTGGAGTCAGTTGCTATCTGATACACCAGATGCAGCTACCAAAAACAAAACAAAACAAAAGAAGGAATAAAATACTGGCTCTAGAGTCAGGGTAGTGTTCCGCAGACAAGCAGGACTGGAGCAAGTGTATGTTTGGATGCTCACATTAAAGACGAGAAATGCCATGTTTCCTTAAGTGATTTATCTCTGGTGCCTCTTGATAAACACAGAAGTATGCAGTTGCAAGGCAACACGTGATGGTTTTGGTGCATGTCATAACATCACTTTATCTCCCTCATCTCCTCTCACTTTGTGATCATCTATTCTGATGGCTCCTCCATACCCTGGAGTAGTTCTGGCTGGAAACTCTCTGTAGTCATCTTTCACTCGGGCATGAAAACCATAAAGATATTTCTGGTTTACAAAGTTTGAGCCTCAGTATCTGAGCAGGGAAGACCAGATTCTAGCATTTATTGACAGGTGACACTTATGGGGCCATCCTGGGATGTCTTGGCTCATACTTCTGGAAAGAATTGCTGAGTGTGGCCACTGTCCTTGCTCATGTCCCCATTGCAGCATCAATTGGCATCAGCCAAAGAGACAATCTGGATTTTCTTCTGCAGTATCCATGAAGTTTCTCATGTGTGAATGACAGAAAAAGTAAATGTCCAGTGCTTGTCTTGGCCCAAAATGGCCCCATAAACTGGTGCAGACCCAGATCTTAAGGATTTCTGCTGACTGGATGCTTTGTGCCTTTTGTGGGACACTACACTGGTATCTACAGTATAGAAATTCAGGAGTAAACCTCTAAGGGCACTTACCTTGTAGATGCTTCCCAATATGAAACGAGATGTTGGATTTAGAGACCTGAAGAGCAGAGACTATAAAACCAGCATTTTATTGCTTGGTAGAGCTAGATCTGTTTGCCTTAGAAACCAGCCTGTCAGCAGCATAAGCCCAAGGTCATACACCAAAGCATGAGCACACAGCCTTCTGCAGTGGGATATAGCAAATATCAATTGAAAGCAAATAGATAAAAACCCAGATCAAAATTATTCCTACTGCCTTTTCTCAAGCAGACTTGTACTGTTGGTGTAAGAAATACCATGCAGGGGAACCTGCATGAAGTGTCTCCATTAGTAGGCAAGTACAAAATGTCTCTGTGATACCCCTGGTTGCTGGTGCTGTCTTATTCATTCATTAGGTAATTACTTCAGTCTAGGCTTTCCTGAAAAATGATTTGAGAATGCAACTGGGGAATTATTTGTGGTGGTACCACAGAAAACATCTCAGGAGACAAGAGTGAACAGTCAGGGAATGGCAAGGGGTGAGGGCCTTGGCTTGGTTCATCCTGCAAGGTCCAGCAGCCGGAGCTGTGTGGTGGAAAGGCAAGGCAGGAGCAGGGCAGCTGGGGGCTGGTGTCTGCAAGCATCTCTGGAAAAGGTCAGACTGGATGAGACATTCCACTACCACTCAGTGAGACTGTGATGACCTAATCAGTTATTTGTTTTCATTCCTCTGAATTTAATTCTGTGGCTTATGGAAGGCATGCCATGGGTTGAAGACCTCCAGATCTGTTCTGTAAATAACTGTCAACTCTGTAACACAGGTTTATCAGGGACTAGCATTTGCTCTAAAATATTTCTCAATTTGAATATGGTGCCTGACAGGAAAGTTAAGAGTGACTTAAAGCTGGTTAGATTTTTTTTTTTTTTTTTTTTTTCTGAACACGGTATTTAGAATTGAGATAATCGCCATCTTAAAAAAAGATGTCTCCTTTCAGCTCTCATTCCAATTATATACTGAATAATCATACTCTGACCTTCTTTTAGGGCTTCCTTAGGGACAGCAGTTTGCAGGAACAGTTTTCTTGTTACTAATGTTACTTATTCCAATCTTATCAGTTTCTATGTGTTTCTGGACATGTCTCATTGTGTTATCATTTTCAGCATTTATATCACTGTAGTGAATTGTTTTGCCATTACATGAGAATTTTTTGAGATCTCAGAGGGAAAAAGGAAATGTCATTCAGGATTGACATAAAAATTCAAGACTCAATATCTTTGAGAAGACAAGAAAAAATTTCAGTTCATTGCATTTTTGTTTCTTTCCTTTTTTAACCCATTTGTAAAAAAAATTAATGGGAACTTTCATTAGTTTCAGTTTGACAATATTGAAAAGTGGAGGATTTGTCAAAACTGTCATAGATTTATGAAGAGTTTCGATTTTCATGCACTATCATGTTAGCTAAAAATAGTTAATTGAAAAAAATTCAGCTGTCTGTAATTTTGATGCTTTAATCATCAGGTCCAAAACTGGATCAAGGAATCACAGCCCAGACAGTCTGTCCCAGCTCCTGGAGAAGTGCAAGGTCACCATCCCCAGGCTTTCAATCTAGGGACTTTTAAATAAGCAGTAAATCACATTGTTGGAGCTTTTTAATGTTTTAAAATATGCAGTACAAATCCTTTTTTAGCTGAACTCATTTCATGGAATGTTTCCTGACTATACATCATCATGAGCTCAGAAGATGCCCATAAGAAATAAAAAAAAACCCCAAACAATTAAGGACACTTAAAAAAAAAAAGTCTTTCTAGTCCATATTTCAGAAATGAAAGAATCCTCTAGTGGAACTGTCCTGCTCTGTGTGTTGCAGGATGCAAATAACATTGCAAAACTGAAACTGAGATGCCATGAATTATTCAGAGCACTAGAAGCAGCAGCTGTTATTTGTATTTGTCTCTAATTTTGAAGGGTGGAGAATTGGAGGCCTTCATTGACAACAGAGGGGAAGAGGAGGAGACAGTGGAAATGAATTGCTGCCCAACACCTCAGACGCTTCAACATCTGCAAGGCTGTGTTTAATTTGGTAATCTAGACTGTGGTCCCTTCTGTTAGCATCAAGGGCAACAAATTGGTTATGTGAAAGTCTGCTTCTTCCGACAGGTAGAGAAATAGCCCATTTCAAGTGACAAAGCAAATTCTGGTTTAAAAATGATCAAAGCTAGGCAGAAAAAATATCTTTATATCCATGAAATAACTCTAGGGAGAGAGATAGAATTTAGAGATGTATGTAGAGTGCAATCATTATATAATGAAAAAAATACTGTTGGGTTTTTTTTTTTCCTGAAGTGAAAATGCTTTGAGATTGAATGATTGGACTATTTAATATTATTTTTCTAAATATACCTACAAAAGGTGACTGCAGTTACTCAGGAGTATATGGTAGATGGAATGCAATGTGTTATGTATGGTATTGTATTGCTACTACAGTACAGCACTATGCAAAACTGCTTTATCACTATCACAGGGATAACTATATACTTGGTAGAAACTGTATTTCCACTAGAACATTATTTAAGCAATAATTAACTCTCTACTGCAGAAAAATTTCTTTGGGTACAAAGCAATCAGTATCAGCAAACAAAATGTTAAAGAATTCAGCGCTTATTCAGAAATCTAAGCACTATTTATTCTCCTGGGATAAACCCCGAGGTCCTTTACTCAGTCAAACTCTCATTGATACCAATGGTGTTAGCTTGAATGAAGGCATAATTAAGCTAAGGATCTGGGTCATGAGATTTAGCTCACCAATCTGCAAAGGTTTAGCAAGGGTTACACAAACACAGAATTCACACAAAGATATCAATTTAAGATAGGAAAAGCTTTCTGAGAGTTTGTTTTGGTTGGTTTTTTGGTTGTTTTTGTTTGTTTGTTTCACTGGAGGGCATGAAAGAAAATGTCAAAAACAATAAAATTAAGATAAATTAACTTATAAACTTCAGACTACAAATTGATGTGCATCTTTGCAAACAGGAATAGAAGAAGGATGTAACTTTATATGAGAAAGAGATCCATCTTTCAGGATACTGTTTATTTGCACAGTAATATTGGGCACCTAAACAGGCTGTTTGTGTAGATAATAATAGAAGTATTGGCACTTTTCTGAGAAAGTATTGTGGGATCAAACCCAAATCCAGGAAAGACTCTCTAATGTAATTAATTAATGTTTATAAAAATTGGGGAGAGAATTAGCAAAAATGAATTGCCTACAGCTATTCTTCTGTTTGGAAAGTGGAAATGAGCCCGGTTTGGAAGGAACACCTGAAACCAGTGCAAAACGGAAGGTGCCGTGCGTCATTCTGTGGCAGTGAGAGCAGGAAATTGAACTGAGATGCAGCTACACAGTGGGGTTTGGTTTTGGGTTTTTTTTTTGTTTGTTTTTTTTTATTTTATTTTAATGGAACTGAACATTGCAGATGGGTGAGTGTCCATCCCACTTTAAGCTACTGGGGAAGCCTCTCTGAATCCATGGGTTTGCTCCCTGGGGGCTCCTCCAGATACATGGGGAACAGGCAGGTCCTTTGCATCCCAAGATGACTGCACAAAAAGTTTGCTGTCCCTCACTGCAAACCAATTTCCATCAAATATAGTCTGGAGATTTCCGTAAAGCCTCACATATTAAGCTCTGCTTCACAGGAGCAGTACCGGGCGGTACTAATAAAACAGCCAGGGATGAGAGAGCAGCCGAGAGCGCAGCTCTGATGGCAGGGGCCCAGGGGCAGCATGGGGGCACAGAGGTGTCTGTTTCTCTCCTGCCTCTATTTTTCCTCTGGACCTGAACATACTATTACCCCATCAAACAAAAGCTGTCTCCCATTCCCCTTGCAGCCCCCAGAACAGTTCAGTGTCAGGCTGATAATTAGCAGTTAATCCAGGCCTCGAAGCTCACCCGCAGAGTCTATTAATCCAGTTTCCATTAAAAGGGGCCTGTTTGCAGCGGCTCAGCCCTCACACGTTAACCGTCCATCAGTGCCACCACTGCCACAAAAACTTTTCAGTGTGGGCAGTTTTAGTCAAGGCTCTGAATGGCCTGGATGTTTCTGAGGCATGTCAGCTTGAGGATTTCTACCAATTTAATGTGTCTTTGTAATGAATTTCAGTCATTTGAAGAGAGACAAAAGACTCCAGTGAGCACACCTGCCAGTGTGCTGCTTGAATCGCTCAACTGCAATGCTCCAGTAAAGTAGTTTTTAAAATAAATTGCTGAGGGTTAGATTATTCCTCTGGGAAGTCTAAGCATAAGGGTGCCTCTCCTTCAGGGTGCCTTGTAATGGGGGGAACCCACAGCCAAAAGTCTGCAGTTGTGGCAAATGAGACCTTTGCAAAGTTCGTCCAAGTCTCAGCTTCAGGTCAGAACATCTCAAAGGGTAGACTGAAAATCTGCCATGCAATTGCCAGGAGGAGGAGAGCCATTTGCAAAAGCAAGAGAGGAAAATCTGGGACTCTCTTAGCCCTCTAAAAGAGTTTAATTTTCTCCCTTACTTCCTCCCTGTTCAGAACAGAGTGGCTGGGGATCACATCAGGGTAGGAATCAAGAAGACAATACAGGTAAAGTTTAAGTTAGCAGAAGAACAGAAGCCAGATGGCTACATAAACACATGAGCTATTTACAGTGACAGCACACAATAAAAAGGAAGAATAGTGCAATACATTTTTATATTCATGATATTCTCAGACAAAAAATTAATAGCAATTTTATTTTTTTTTTTAGTATGAACTTCAAAGCATTCAGGTGGCAAGTTCTTGCTTGCTGGAGTTGCCTTCATTACAAAAATAAAAAGAAACCACCACATTATTTCTCCTCTTTGGCAGTTAGAGTTCATTTAAACAAAAATGTTAAGTATCCTTTAAGATATATAGCATTAGCTAAGTAGGAATTCGGGATAAAAAGAATAGAAGTAGCAAGAAAAAGAAAGACTAAGGTAAGTGTTTGGTTTTTTTTTTTTATACAGAAAATATTAACAAGCTTATACTGAACCTATTTGCATATTCTGAAACCTTTTAGGAACATAAGTAATCACAATAAACTTACCAGCACTCACAAAGTAGCCCAATTTTTACAGCTCCCAAGAAAAGGGAATTGTGTTAAACAAAAATCATGTTTAAAATGAGATGTAAAATCAGAATATGGAAAGAATTATTGTTTTAATTTTTTTCAGTGGAGAAAAATCCCCTTTTTGTACTTATAGAGAAGTACATTCTATTCCTCTATTTTTCCTGTCTTGCTTCCCTGGCTTTTAATTCACTTCCACTTTGCAATGAAAAACTAATGAACCCCTGCATAGATCTATAAATGATTTTTACTTTTTTTTTTTTTCAAAACTTTTTTCTGGAAACCATTTTTTGATCAATGTTATATTATGATGTTCAGTGCATCTCTAAGTAATTGTATAGTTTATCATCCAGATCACAAAACTCCAAAGAAATTAGTGGAGGCTTTTACATTTAGGATGAAGGAGGGTTCAGATGACTGAAGTGGAAGCAGTCAGTGAGCATAAATGCAGGAGTTTGTTCTGTCCATATCTAGCACCAACCAAAGCAAGCAAAGGAAATGGAAATGAGCTGTGAAGCCAAGTGATAAAATGCTTCTCTGCTTACTTTAAACAATCTGTTTCCAGTTATCTTTACAGCTGCAGGGTACATTCATTTTTAGTGTCCCTCAGTCAATAATCTATTTACCATTCAATTGGAATGGTTACAATCTTTCATCCTTGATAAAAAAATAGAAATTATTGATTTAATTGGGAGTGGGGATGAGAACGTGGCTCACTACCTTCTTGTTAACTCTGTTGCTTAGTGTAAATTACTTGAGGAAAAGTCTGCTGTATTGCTTGTACCTATTTAGTTCTGCTTTCAATGCTACTTTCTCCCAAAAGACAGAGAGCATTATCAAGGAATTCACTGATTAGATCTCCTTCAGCTGAAATCAGTCTATGCAATTCTGATCATGGTTATTTTTCAGAACAGATTTGTGTAGTGTCTGGGTATTTTGAGAAGTACATTGTTGCTTACTAAAGTAATCAAGTCCAGACAGTGATTTTGTGATGCACTTCAGTGATGTGATATAAATACCGTATATGAGCTTTTCAGTTTAATTTATAATCCTTAACACCCACTCAGCTGCCTTACTGGGATTTGTTCCATTGCTTCCAATTCTATGTTTATTCGCTCCTTAAGCTGAAGTAAAAAAAAAAACCCACGCACAAACCAGGTATTTTTGTAGGAAGAGACTGATGGCTCTCTTTGTACAGAAACGTCTTACTTTCTTCTCAGTTGATTTTTTAAATTACTGCCCACACTGAACCAGCCTGTTTATCACTCTCATCCTCAGCAGCACTTTCTCAACCTGTCAGGGGCTATGCTTTGCCTTCCCAATTTGTTTAGCCCAAGATTTAAGATGGACAGAGTCTCCTGCTCTAATAAATCCTGATTTCATTAGTGATGAAGCATTGGGCAAAAAGTGCCTGTAGTGGATGCTCTGCTCTTCCTCTCCCCCACGGCCCAACTAGGCCGCCAACGGTAGAAAGAGCTTCACATGTCCAGGGCCCACAGAGGTCTGATAATGAGGCTTATGAAGAAAGTGGTCCCTCTGAGGTCTCATTACAGGTGTTTCTAGGGCTAAGTTACTGCTTCAGAGGGTGGAAAAGGCATCTTTACAACTTACCCAAAGTAAAGTGGATCAGTTCTATCTGGACCTGTCTTTCATTTCCCTTGACACAGTAGCTGAGTAAGACTTGCTAATTGGTACATAATGCAGTTTGTCGTACATTTTTGTTATGCTGTCATTATTTTTACCATCAGTATGAACCCATGTTAACACCGAGGCATAACTGTCTCCAATTAACTGATGAAAAATGACATCTGTGTAAATGTGCAGTGTAAAATTGTCCTCATCTATCTGAATGTAGTATTTTTTCCTGGTAGTTTTCTTTCACAGACAAACTAAAACTGAGTAATGAAATGAATTTAAAATAAATAAATAAAGTAGCAGCACTGTTGTTCTCACTGAGCAGATAGATGGGTTTGTGTAGCTTGCATTTCAGTAGAGTGGGAAAGATAGATGCTACCCATCCTATTATCTGAAAAATAATGTAACTGCATTGCATAAAAAAGATCCAACAGGGTAAACCCATCTAAAAGTAAAATGAAATACAGACATGGTGTTTTCTCAAACTTTTTTCAAAAACAAGAAGAATTTTTAAAGTAGTATCTGCCAATTTAAGTTTATCTACATTCATAATTAGAAGTAGGTCTGTGTGTATCTGTATTTATATGAAATATAATTATATCTGTTTATAATATACTGCTATTAAGTAGGTTTATTGTGAGTGTCTCTGATTAGCCTAGTTTACTGTTTCTGTAAAGTCTGAGTAGAACTTCGATTTAGAGGATGAATACTTTTAATGAATTTCAGTCAAAGTACATATAAAATGTCAAGAGAAAATATGAAACAGAAATAAATGTAGAGTCTGAAAAGATGTGGAGATTTGAATTCCTTCCTCCAGCTGCTCTTGTCAGGGGTTTAACAAGTCCCCTTGATCCATGTTACAAAAGAAACAGTGGTGAGCATCAGGCTTTGTGCACATCCCAATCAGCTGTAGACGTGGGGCAGTGCAAGGTGCCACTGCAGGAGCTGGCAGGATGCAGCATCTCCTAGCACTGCTGCAAACCACCTCACAAGGGCTGTTAGATCTTTAATGCCTGGGGTCTGAAAGTGGGGTAATACATCTCGAGCCATAGGTAGCAGTACAGTGGGGCTTTTCATGATTGCTATGTGGGACTGGTATGGCAAGTGTGACCCTCTGTGAGTGTGCAAAACCAGGTACCATTTGGCATTTAAACACAATCTTTTCTCCTGTCTACTTTCACACTGTCCAAACTCAAGGTAAAGATGATCTAAACTCTGGAAAAGAATTTTATTCTGCCTCCTTTGTACTTGGATATAAAATGGTCGGAAGAGGAGCCACATTTATTTGCAACTAAAATGCCATCTGCTTATGTGTGAAAAAAATGATTAGCCATAAGGAATCAGGGTTAAAATGATAAATTTATCAGAAAATAAAAGAGCAATTCATATTTGGAAACAGCAAATTTAAGCAGAACTCAATATTTAATTTTATGCCGTTTCCTGGAAATTCAATAGACACTATGGGTTTCTCCAAAATTAAACACATTATTTGGAGCAAAACTGTTGAGATGTTGTATTTATGAAGCATAACACAATGTAGCTTATCACAAACACTATTGTAGCTGCTAAGACACATTGGAAAGTTTCCTGTAATTTCATCATTCATACTTTTGTGTCCTTTATCCGTGGCTGCCTACATTGCCATGTAATGTAGTTTAGATTACACAAACTCATTTTGTAAAATCAAATTCTCATGGATTCTTTTTCTTTTTCCTTTAATCCTTTGAGACATGTACTACGTATGGTCTAATATTAAGGTTCATCTGAACTGATCAGAATTATTTTTCTAGTTATTCTTTTACATGAAAAATATCATCTATTTTTCCCAGCATGGTTTCTTATAGAGACACATAATGTTGGCTGACAATTTCTCTATGAGATGATTAAAAAGTTGTTTCCATACTTAACAGATGTTATCTTCTGATTAGTATCCACATCATTCTGAAGTTGAACGTTTCCTTTTATTTCTCTGTGTGAAACTTTCTTTATAGTTTTAATGAATTTTCCAGCCATCACTTCGTGTTCCTCAGATTTGATTCTCAGAGATGCTGCACTGGTTCCACTGTGCCCAACGAGGCACTCACTGTTACATACGTAATGCAGCTCCTTAGCTTTCTTATTCCCTGAATGTATGGTCAAGCCATTCAGCAATGCATATCTTCACTTTGATGCATGCTGAGATATGTTCTAGTTTAAGGACATTTTTCTAACTACAGGAAAAGTATTCTTTTGTCAAGCTGTGGTATTTCTAGGTACTTTCTCCTCCAACTTAGTATTTGCTGAAGTCCTCTAAGATCTCTCTATCACTTCAGTCCTCACCAACTCGGATGAAGCATTAGCGCTTCTCCAAAGGCACTAAAAAGCATTGTTGGTTTTTCTCAAAGAAAGAAGACCTGCTGTACAGGTCAGCCACTCTGTAGAGTTCCACCAGGGAGCAAGCTGGTAGATTAAAACCACTATCTAATAAGTGTGGGCTTTTTTTTTCATGTTTCATAGCTTGAATTCACTGTTGAGGGAATATGATTGCAGTGAAAATTGGTGCAACTGAAAGCAAAGACAGAAGTATGGAGCCCCAGACTCATGACTTCCTTTGCCCTGTCTAGAGCCATGTCTGTACCTAACAATCAAGGTTTTTCTGGCTTTAATTTCTGCCACACAAAATGTCAACAGGTGAAAACCCAGATTTCAAAATATGTATTATTACTTGGATCCTGATTTCCACCAATTTTTGGATTCTGAATCATTCAGACTTAAATGTAATTGTACTTACTGGAAAGAAATACACAATTCAATCTCCCCACTATGCTCGACCTGACCTGCTTTCTTGAGTCTCTTCCATGACACCAGCTCACACTCCAAGGCAAGGCAGGCTTTGCTGTTGATTTCTTTTAGTTTGTTTTTTAATCCTGTTGGTGAATGCTCTTGAGTTTTACCAAGTGATATGAGATTGTTTGTCCAGATTTCTCAGATGTTTTAATCAAGGCATAAACTGGCATAAATTGCATTTCATTCATCTGTGACTGAAAAGGTACTGGGGAGAGAGGGGATAGGAAGGTTGATGGCAGATGTGTTTATGATAATTATTTTGAATAGCAAAGAGACTTCTTTTTTTCTGTACAAGCTTTTCTGTGTTTTACCTTCTTTATATCATTTATATTTAATTTTCAAGACTATCCCTCAGATTTTCATAACACAGTTCATGGCTACTCTCCTTTGCCCAACTTAAAAGAAAACCAAAAACATCAGGTATTTGAGAACAAGCTATTGTCAGGGAAAAGAAAAAAAGAAAACCCTTTGACTAACTTTTTTTTTGCTGAAACCACTCCTTGCTGATTCAAAAAGCTACATTATTTAAGTCTTCTGTATCTGTCTTCCACATTTCTGAAGAATTTCAGCTCTCATGGGTTTTTCTCCCTTTCTTTTTTTAGTAGGATATTCTCAGATTTCTCTATAGGTCTGGTATTCACCCTGCTAATCACTCAGAGACTGACACATCCTTTGTTAGGTATTTCAGCTCTCACTGATCAGCATAATCACATACTACCAACTGTTTCCTGTGGTGCCTTGTAAACAAGATGCAGAATTTTCTTCAGAAGATGGATTATGCAATTTATCTTCAGTAAGAGTTCTAATTTATCTCCAAATAACAATGAGCCCATGATCTCTTCCTGTATCACACTGGTTTAATTTAAGATCAATATTTACATGTCTAACATTTAATCTAAACCTTGCTTGGATTTGATCCCTGAAGAATATTTTAAATATTTAATTCCAGGGGTTTCCTTCTAGGATAGTATAGTTGGTATATATAATTCACTGTTTAATTGCTCTTAAGAGAAAAATCATTTTCCCAATTTTTGTTTGATTTTTGTAAATTTAATAGTATAGAACCCCTTTAATCATAAAGAATCTTCAGCTTTTGGACTTAAGCCCCCATGAGCTGATCTACCTGACTGAAGGTAACAGACAAGTTGGTTCCTTTGAGTGGAGAGTACTCAAACCAATGTGCATCATTGCCAGCTTTTAAACTAGATGAATAATACAGTGGTAGCAACCTTTTGTTTTTGGTTTTTTTTTTTTTTCCTTAGCTTTATAAAATACAGTCAGGGGTTTCTAATTGTGAAAATGGTCATTTATTGTGCCAACAATTCAAATTAAAGTGGACAGTTAATTAGACGTAGATCAGAATATATAATCAGAAGATGGCATACCTGTTGGCATGGCATTTGTTCTGGTAAATTTATATAAATCTCAAATGTCTTGCAGAAGAGGGGAATGGTCAGTCTGAGGCAGTTCCTAAAGACATCAGCAGGAGTCTGAACTTGGGTGTCAAAACATCTAGTTTTAGATTGTCAATGGAAAATGTCACAGATAATTTAGCACTATCTCATGTATCCATCTATGCATGTTGAGCATAAACTTTACTGTAGATGCACACTGCATTGGTTAGAAAAGTTAAAGACAGACAAGTATGTAAAAATTTATCATACCATTAGAGGACTTTAGTTGGTTAGTTAAGAGGTGAAAAAAGTATTTTTTCCTCCTCCTGAAGTATACTTGAACATCTATACAAAGTTAAGTTGAAATTTGGTCTAAACATCAACAAAATTGCCTGTTCCTCCCTTTTGAAAGGACTATTGAATCTTTGGGAGAGATTTAGTAATAAAAGAGCTCATATTAAACAGTGCTAAAAAGTCTCTGCAGGTAAAAGCTGCATCTTTCAAAAAATAAACTTTACACTGAATTTGCATCAGAGACTTATTTCATTTGGGGTTAATCCTATATTTGCTGGGCTTGCACAAGAATATAATCATGCAAATAACATAATGCAGAGCCCTAAATAAACTATATAGCTCCTTTTCCTATCACCTTCCCCAGCTTCTCAATGCCTCTATAACTTTGCACCTCTATTTTGCCCAGAATGAAGTGGTTTCAGGAGTCTTTTACATTGTGACTGTGTATTTGGGCAAAATTTCCCATCACAGTTGCAACATCAATGATCAAACTATAATTGGTTGTGATCTTATGCTCCCAGTAATTGTGTCTTCTCTAGCTTGAAGGTGGATAAGACTTCTATTAGACTCTGAAGGACTCAGACAGGCAGTTTTTCTAACTGGAAATTAGGAGAAAGTGGAGGAAGCAGAATATGCTCAGCAGGAGCATTATCGCCTTTGAAAAGAAATGCTGAATACCTTCAGCTTACATTACAGCCTCTGTCTTTGTTGCCAGTGTTTGTGCAAGCATTGCCTTTAGATGCAGTGGAAGAATTTCTTTTCCCAGATTGCAGAACATGATTAGAAATTTCTTGTGATCATTTCTGCTACACCCATTTTTTTTCCAAGAAGGAACTTCTCTTTCCAAGAAAAACTTGTTCTCTTCTCTGCCCTTGTTCAGTCTCCGTCCCAGTGGTGGGCAACGTGCACTCTCAGAAGCATTGTCATTTAGAAACACCTCTACAACTTCATCTCAACTTCACTCTGATTTATTTTTTTTTTCTCTAAGACCTTATAGAAGTTCAGAGGGGCACAATAAATATATGGGTTCAGGGTGGAAAAGCCAAAGCTCAGGCTGAGGCTCAGGCCGAACCTAAAAGGCTCAAGCTGAGCAATGAAGCTAAAAGCAAAAACAAATACTACTAGCTGGAGAAAAGGAAACAAAAGCTGAAGCCTGAGGATGAAGCCAAAGAAGACACTTTATTTTTTTCACAGCCATCTTTTATATGTTCAGCACAGCAGGCAAAACAAGTGTGTCTATAGGCTACATTTTGCTGTCTCCTTCTTTTTCCAACTCCTATTGGTCAAGTTACAGTGCCTGATATCTAACAACATTAGCAAAACACCTGCATTCTCTCATCCTTGCTTCTTCTCATTATTTTGTTCAACTGTCCCTTATCTCTCTGCCTACATACCTTTCTTATGACAGTCTACTCAATGTTATCCTCAACCAGAGCCTGAGAACTCCTGTCCCATTAAGCTTCTCACAGGTCAGTGTCAATGTTATTTTCCACCAGGGCCTGAGATCTCCTACAACTTCCCACATATACTGCTCCAGAAAAGAATGAATCTTTGCTCTTCCCTTCATAGGGTTTCTTTTTATTCCTATTGTAGGTTTGACATTTTCCTGTCATGAAAGTGAGGGTATAACAAGGCCCTAAAATGCATACAGACAGCCAAAGAAAATGGAAACGAATGAATGCAAAAATAATCTTTAACATGTAGTTTGATCTCCAGCAAAGCATATAAAATATGCCATAGTATTTTTTGCATCAAGCTAACAGCCTACAGCTTACCTGCTGTGAGCAAACATCTATTCCAACATCCTCTGCTTACATACCAAAATCCTCTGTTTGCATACCAAAAGCATCTAATGTAATTAATTTACTATTGCCTACCTAACATCACACGTTTCCTGACTTAGATGTTTCACAGCAGGACTGAGCCTCTTGTCTACTGCTACAGGAATGTTCTGTAAGAAGAGTAGAACAGGGCTTAACAGACCCATTAACTGTTTATTACAATGGCTGGTGTTTGATCAGGATATAAACAGCTCTCCCATAATCATAAATGCAGGTGCCTTTGGCTCTGTGAAATGTGAATGCTCTAGCAGATTTTATACATAAACATCTACCTCTTATTTTTGAGGGGGCTGATGTGGGTCCTAATATCCTACACCTTTTGTGACTTATTTAATTTTCTTTGAAATTCAAAACATATGTATACTGTGCTGCTTTTCTTTCTGTACTGCAAACCACGAGAACAATTTCAGTACAAGAGTCTGATTTCAGTGTCTCTGTCCATTAATGTTGTCAGCCTTTCTGCCCCCTGCTGGTATCACGGACTCTTATGTTTTCCCCCTAAGCATGGCCACCAATTTTTGTGGGGAAAGGGGACATTAATCTTCTGTTGTATTGAAGGATTTTTTCCCTTTAGTGCAAACAGAATTTGTTTAGTTTAGGATCTGAATAACTTTCTGATGTCAAATGGTTGACTAGTGATTCTTGTGAGCAGTACAGAGGAAAAATACATCTGTGAAAATATTTCAGCATCAAAAAGGAATACAGCAGGTCTTCAGTTCTCTTGGTGCTGTTACCAAAATGTATCCTTGCCTGTTACTTTTCCACCTCTAGATTGAAATTAAAAGCAAAAAGTGCTAAAATCTAATTTCATATTTTCCATTCTATGTAATTCTTAGGAATTGCTTGTGTATAAAAGCAGAAGAGAAAAAGAGAAATATTTAATTCATATAAATCTTCATGTGATACCGTTGACAATGCTGCAATGCCAGTAAAACTTGCCCTTTTCCTCCCAAGGCACAATGTCAGTGCTTAGGGAAAAGAGAGGAAGGGTATAGCAGTATTACCATGCAGCCCCCTATCCAGGTTGAATTCCTGTGCTCACCTGTTTAAATAATCTGTGCAAAGAAATTAGAGATAGAGCAGTGGAACAAAATAAATTTGGAATTTTAATGATTTTAATGGTATTTGAAAGGCATTTCTTAATTCACATGCACATTTAAATTCCAAAGAACATTTCAATAAGGCCATAACTACACACCAATCTTTCCAACTTTTCCATTAACTGGAAGTACCTCAGTGTTTTCTTTTTTCACTGTCGAAGTTCACTTACTTTGGCCCCACTATGTTTCTGAAGCATTCAGATCAAGCTAAATGGCTTCACATTGTTCAACATCTTTCCAATTTTCTACTGTAGAGGAATAGATAGAATATATGCCTTGCCAAGTGCAAGAAATTGTAGGATCAAGTGTTGAGTTTCAATCTCAAGTTTCAATCTGTTTCACATCTTGTCGTCTGATTCACAGTATCTTTGTATCTGTTGAAATAGGTGGTTAAGCAGCCTTTATTATAAGGCTTCATGCTGACAATAATGCTAACAGTCCAAAATAAAATACTTCTCAGAAGAAGCTTGAAGCTATCTGAAATCAGACACAACAGAGACTCCTTGTCCTGACTTTCAGTCAAGGAAGGAGGTAACAAGGAAACGTAAGCATGAAATAATGCTTTTAAGGCACTAAGATGCCAGAATGCCTTTGTGTACTTTGATTATTTTGCATGCTAGTAGGAAAGTAGAATAAAAGAAGAAAGTTTAGTTCCTCTTCTTCATGTAAACACTAATAAGATACAGAATATTTTGCAAAGGGTAACTCTGTGAGATGTGACACTTGGATTTACAGAGAATCTCTTGATTTATTTCCTTCTGTCAAATCTTTCCTTAATAAGAAAAGATTGTTGTGAGGGTCCTGGCATATCACCTGCTGCTTTTGTTAAATGGACGTCCAGAATAAACATCCAATTCTTTACCTAATCAATAACCTAAATCACCAGCCTTCCCATATGGATTCTTTCATAAACCAGGACTAAAGGATTTAAATAAATCCATCTTCTGCTGCTCCAGCCACCCTTCCTGTCCCCTCCAGGGGCATGTCACTGCCATGGTATCTGAGCCTACAGGTTTGCATCATAGCCAGAACTCCTGTAATTTCCTGTCTCCTCCTGGCATGCACTGGAGGATTTCTGTAGCTCTTCCCCTATCTTTATTCATGTGGCCATACTCCTCCACTGGACTTTTCTCCACACTGTCCAGGTATCCAAAAATATTTGTACAGGTGAACCAAAAGAAATCTTCCTTATTGGACTGGAAATGACTTCTCAGAGACATGTTGTATCTTAGATTGGATACTTCTGTCATGTTTGTACTGAGTGCCCTGTCTAAGGCTCACTTCATACTGGGTAGTGAAAATTTTTAACAACACTTTGTATTTAAAGACCACTGAGGTTTAAAAAAAGGTTCATAATCTGTGACAATTTTTACTCTGTATTAGGAAAGTAGAAAGTACACTTTTTGCCTTCAGGAAGAGGGAGCTCTTTTGAGTTCAGGGATGCTAATTTTGCCTTACTTACACTTTCTTCTACTCAGATACATCTGTAGGCACAAGTGTATTTTTTATTTAGTCTTACTATTTTAACCAAGTTAAATCTCTTCTGTTTGTTTCTCCTTCAGTAAGTCTTTAATTTAAGCACATTTGGCAAGTGACTAAGGGTTTTGACCCTCTGGAGTATCTCTGACTCTGAGACCTGCACATGGGATTCCCATTAATGTCAGATAGAATTGCACACACAGAGTATGGCAGTGTCTCTGACCCTTCAAAGAGAAAAAAGGCTCGGTTGATAAGAGAAAAAAGAAAGACAAAAAGTTATCTGCAGTAAAGAGCAAGGAAATGAATCAAAAGGAAAGCTAGGATGCTGCTAAAGAAAGGGTTTTTACAAAAACCAAAAGCAAAACTATGGAATTGAAAATCTAGATCACAGTGATGCTTAAAAAGGTGGGACCTCATTCAGACACAAGATAAGATGGGAGTGAATTTTAATAAAGAAAAGCAGTTGCTGTAGAAAGGACATTTAGCTGATCTCAGGAAACTATTTAAGGTTTTTAAATTAGTTCAGTAGGAGGAAAAGTATCAAAGTCCTTGGAGTAGCATGTAGATGTTAATGAGTAATGGCAGTTATTGCAAAGACTGTGAGCTATCTTCTTTTATGTAAGTTACCAGAAGTTTTATTAATGGCTTCAAGTTTTAGTAATGATTTTAACAGGGAGATGAATGCACTGGGTCTTTTACCTGCAAAGAAAAATGCAGACAGATTAGCTAGCTAGTCGCTCTGTGTGAAATGCTAAGATCTTTCCTATAGGCATCTTAAATTACTGGTTTTCATTCTTCATTAAATTGGCTTGCAAGTATTTGCATATTTTCTTTCAAAATTTTGCAAAACATTGTGAATCTGATTACCACAGGCAGACCTTAGAAGTCTTGGGAAATTATAGACTGTGATTATTGTTGTTGTTTTTCACTGCACTAGTCCCTAAGTATTCTTTTTCTATCAGGCAGGTACACAGTATGTACATGAGAACAGTAATATGAAATGCCACACCATCAAGACAATTGTGAGGCATCTCTGGTACTGATGGCAAAGTCTTTTTGAGCTCTTCATAAACTCTGCAGAGATAACAGTGAGATTTTGTTCCTTACTAGCCTTTGTTTTTTTCCATCTTGCTTCAGTTCCTTGCCTAACCTCCCACTATATTCCCCTTTAGTCCTATAATGCTTGCAATTTTCTATATAGTTATCCCTGCCCTTAGTAACTCACACTGTTTGAGGGCCTAAACCAAGTAAACTGGAAGTGGGATTTACATTAGAAATGGTCTGGTTGAGCTATAATCCTGGAAGAGTGAAATAGGTACTGCTGAGTGCACTTGTCCAGGCAGTGGCTGGTAGACCTGCATATCCCAGGGCTTTCTGCTGGCTCTGCAAGGGAGAGTTTCTCTTCTTCACTGAGATGCTGAAGGTTTTCAGGTACTGATGGTTTTCTTGGAGGATTGTTGGCTGTTGTGTCAGCTTTCTGTGAGACATTATTTCAACTGTAGGTAAGAAGGCTGTCAGCATGAAGCTGACAGTCATCATTAAGATTCAGCACTGATATTCTTGCCCAAACATTCAATTTCTAAGGTAAATAATTCCAGATAGAAAAGTTGGGGTAGGATCTCTTACTGATTGAAAACATTAGGAATTGGGAGTTTTTTTCATACATAAAAGATCATGTCTTTGTACTTCAGTGCATCTTTTTGTGCTTGGTATCCAACAGGGCCAAGAAGCAAGTGCAGAGTTGTGTGACTGTACTGTAATTATTGAAGTCTCCACACTGGGGACATTGCTGCACAAAGGTAAGTCCTTTCTCTTTTTGTCTACTTGTAGTAAAAATACCTTCTATCAGACTTCAAACCATAGTTTGAAGATGCCTCTGTATCAGCTGTTGCTTTTTAAGCAGGTTGGATAACAACTAAATTACACTATTTTGTGCAGAATGTTTTGATATGCAGACACAGGAGAGAAGAAATAGGTTCTAAGTCCACTTCAAATGGTCACTCAGAGACCAGTGCAAAGAAGATGTTTGGTCTTAGTTTGGAGTGAGCATTTGTTGGACTAGTGCTGGAAGAAATGGCAAGTAGGTACATGCTGGCTAGCATTGCAAGGGAGGAGCAGCACAGGAGGCACACAGGCAGAGCAGTAGACTCTCTCCAGAAAACAACCTCACTGGAAGAGCCCATGAGCCAAAGGCACAGATCTGTATCTTTCTGAATTCAGAAACAGCAGTTCTGTGCTCCTCAGCCAGCTTTCAGTTGCCACAAACATGAGTTTATGTACAATGTGTATTCACGTACAGATGGACATTTATAGGTTTATGAGACTTGTCCCCATCTGGCCTTGAAGGAATTCACTGACTCATCAGGCTAACAAGATATTGGTCATAAGTTCAGGTCACTCCATGAGAAAGACAAGAATATAAATGAAGAAATTTGTACCAGTGCATATTCAGTATGCAGGCTATAAATTTGCATGTGGCCTCCTCACATCACTGTTGTGGTCAGAGTTTGTACTTCATATTATTTAAACATTCATTGCACAGTTAAAATGAAAATCAATGCAGTAGCCTTCTCTACTGCTTTTCATTAAATATATGGCCACTTATAGTATACAATGATTTTCTGCATGAAAATGTTTTGGTTTTATCCATTGTAAACAACATTTGATCTATGGATTTTGCAATTAAACCAAAACAAAGTGAATAAGCCATGTTCTTACAGGCTTATCTAAATTCAGAGCAAAATAACTTTAAAAATTCAAGTTCTGAAGTATTCCTGGAAATAGAAACTGTATACTTTTATTGTCAATTCAAATGGCTAGAAGTAGATTCCATCAATCTTTGATTTTCTTTAATAATTCATGGAATTTCATGAATCAGCAGGCAATTCTTACAGCCAAGCCTCTGAGCATTTTTTCTAGTATTCAAGAGTTCCATGAATTTATGCCTGTGCATATAACAGTTAGTGCCTTTAAACAGGGACATAAAAAAAATTCCACTTACAAACAAATGACCTTTTAAACAGCACCTATGATTGATTTTCAGTAGGTAAAATAACATCCCCATACTTCCTGGTATTTAATTTACCTGATGGAACCATATCTCACAGGATTTCTCAAGGGATTTTGAGCAAGCTATTCTCAGTATTATTGTGTATCAAATTGCCATTGTTTCTAATGAAAGAGTCAATAAGAGGTGCTGAGTGGATAACTGTTAATTTGAATATTCCTAGCTGACTTGAAAACTCTGTCAGTCTCATACCTGTATTTTGAGCTGAAGGTAGGGGCTGCTGAGGTGAGCAGAGAAAAATTAAATCAGATTTTTAAAAAATGTTGTAGTGATTTAGAAGCCTAAGTTATATTGAGAATTAAAGGTTTCAAGTGCTTCTGGAAAGTAAAAATAGGTATTTGGAGCTAAAAATATCACCAGAAGTTTATGACAAGCTCCTAATTCTGTTTTGAAAAGGGTGTAAAGTTGTTAAATCATTTGATATTTTTCTCCTAATCGTCCTTTATTTTGAGGTGCTCACAGCTGGTGCTGAAATCAGTCAGGCTGCCTCCGGGGCAAGTATGGCAGGCAGAGCACTCTCCAGGAGGGACTGTGCCTCCCTGCTCTCTAGATCCCTTTCCTTTCTCTGTTAAAACATCAGTATCTTCAGAGAAGTGATGGCTCCCCATATGTTAATGACCTTGTGGATTATCCAGATCAGGGTGAGATTATTCATCCATCCTCTGGACTCTGCATTCTAGTGACAGCCCTGTGCCTGCCCCATGGAGACACAATGCAGTCTGCAGGTGAGCACTAAGGTCAGCTTTCATGTCAACACACTTCAAGGCTATTTTCCTCAGCAGATCTTCTAGGATAGTGCTGTCCAATATGATAGGGTACAAAACTGGAGCAAATTTTTGGAAATTACAAGGAGATCATGTATATACATTTACATTGCACTGGTTAAAAAAACCCCTCATGTCTGCAAAAATAAGGTTAAAAAGTGTTTTCATTTTGGACACGAAGTTCAGCAGAGTAACATGTATTACAAAATATAGTTAAGAAGCCAAAGAGATTTAATTGAACTATATTCAGGTCTTTATGTTTACCAGATGTTTACTATGAAGCCAGATTTGTCTTCATTGTTCTTCATTGCTGAAGCAAAAGTGACAGGATCAGTTATAGAAAACAACAACAAAACTGGTGAACGAAAGCCCAGCACAGCATTAAGGGCTTTTCCCCTAGAAAAAAAAATATTTTTCAGTGAAGCACAGCCTACTGAAGTAGTTCTATTCTGTCAGAGTCTTCACAATAGATCCTGTCTTACAGGTTCAATGATTTAAGCCACCTTGGTGCAAATGGTAATTCTCCATTTGGGTAAAGCAAGGCACAGAGGCCTTGAGTAAAACTCCTAAGGCAGCAGGCACCCCTGGGTTGTGCATTGGATCTCAGTCCTTCATCCCAGACCTGTGTTCCACAATAACATACATACTGCTCCTCTCCTGTGCACTTTGTTAGCAGCGATGCAGCTGGTCTAAGAGAACAGAGGGTGGAGGTGTCCTTCCTGAGAACTAAGCCTTACACAAAGGCTGGGGTTAGGAAAAGTACCTGTATTCAATATCTAATATTCTTTCCAGCCTTGGCTCTAGAATATATGTATTCACAACAGTGTCAAATGGTGTTACTAATGAAACCCAAGTGGTGCAGTGGGAAAGGTTCATCTCACAGAGGGCATGACAGCCTAACTGGGGATACATTTTCACTTCTGCATACTGCAGAGATGAAATTCTCTTCGAGAGCAAATTGCCCTCAGAAACTGTATTGCCATAAAATGAACCAGAGGCACAAATCAAAGCAGCTGTACTAGTAGCTACATATGTAATACTTTCACTGAGAGAACTTTTCCTCTTGCAAATTTGACCCCAGCTGAAGTTCCTAATCAACCTCAATGACTGTGCTTAGGGCATATGTCTGCTTTTCTTGATGAGACATAGGTAACAGGTTTATTCATTTGCAAATGAGCTGTTAGATTATACATTCCTGTCTGTATATGCATTTACTCCAGAAGAACGTAGATGTGTAAATGCGTGCACCACTGAGTAGGTCTACGCAGCATGAGCTGATATGGTTGCAGCTTATGGATGGAGGCATGGCATATGGTTGTAAGCTTGTGGAAGGGAAGTAATCTTTGTGAAAACAGATTGATTTGAATGCAGATTCACTCATGAGACATCCACCTGTACTGGACAGTAAATTTATAAAAAATAGATTAATTATTAATCATTTTGGATTTATAACATAAACTCCTAAAATGATTAATAATTAGATTTATAACATATACTCAAAACCAGCCACAATCTGACCAGTTTCCAGACCTTCACTTAGAACCTGTAAAAGCTTGCAAACTAATTGTGAAAAAATAAATATAGAAAAAAAGATAGCAGCATAAACAAATCTGGATCCAGATTTATCTTCAACAGATCTAAGCTCGTTTTGAACTTGGGAGGCTGTCTTCAGGACATTGGTTCAGGAATATATTTTTTGTAGGACTAGGGTATTATACCCAGGCTGGTATACTGCATCTAGTATCCAAGTCTGCAAGCACAGGAGCAATATGACTTCAAAATCAGTGAGTGTACTCACACAAGTGAAATTGCTCTGATTGTACTGCTACTCAGATCAGATTCCTAATTAATGAATGTAGCCTTGCTGTTTAGTAAATTAAGATAGAACAGAAGATTGCTGTTAATACTGCTATGTCAGGGAGTTTTGCAATTAGTGTTCAAATTTTCATTTTAGTGCTTCATTCAGCTCCTCCTTCCCATGTTAACGATTAAGTCCCCTAACCACAAAGCATCCATTATGTTGTGTATGCTGTCTGCAGCATTGATATACAGTTCCATCAGCTACTGTATAAGCTCTTCTTTCACCTCCATTTACTAATACAGTCTTCACTATTGAATACTGATGCAGGTAAAGTAGAAAAACGGTCTTCATCAACATTTCACACGTGGTGCAAACAAAACTGATGAAAACTGACTCAGCCATGTCCACTTAAAAGATTAGTGTTGTACAACCATTCCTAATTACCTTTTAGTCTTATCTTGGAATTCCTGAATAACCTGACTATATCCAGTGTCTACTGTCATGTAATACAAACTCTTGCTTTTCTACTGAGCAATCAGACACCTCATGAGCAATGAACTTGTCAGTGAGAGTGAGATGACAAATCTATGCCTTGCTGTATACAACAGAAGTCAAAGAGCTTCTCAAGGCACAGAGATACTGCACAGCCCTTATACATTATTTATGCTTCTTATATCCCCACATTCTTTATTCTATTGCCAGCAGGACCTTGATGTGGTGCCTTCACTATCACAGGGTGGATATAAGACCTGAAGATATTTGCAAACTCTGTTACCTTATAAGTTCTGGAGTCCCTGTACTTGTCCCATGTGCATCTTCTCTTCCTTTCTCTTTCCACAGATTCCCCAATGCCACAAGCAGGAAACTCCCTTTGTGCAACAAATTATCTTAGATACAGAATCCATTTCTTGCCAAAACCACTGAAGAAATGGAGAGGAAAAATATTTTGCATTTGCTGGCTAGACACTCTCCTCAATTTGTGACTGATGTGAAATTGGAACCCTGGTATCCTTGCTCTTTAGATGAGCATGCTGATAGTACACTAACCTGTGCTGGGTTTTCCTTTCTTTTTGCATTCACAGAGAAGCTTACAAAGGACTTGGTTATATTCTAAGATAAAAGAAGACCTTTTTTTTTTTTTTTTTTCCTGTACATAAAGGAAACGTTTTTCATTTCAGGTCTAAATATAAATATGATATGAAGAGGGATGTCAATGGGATGAGAAGAGCATCTTTCCATCACATGGCTGAGGATAAGAGCCACAAAGAGCAGTGCTAAAGGGGGGTGGGGAAGTCCTGCTCCACTCAAATCTTGCCCATTCAGTTCTAGTTATGCATTACCAAACATCACAATACATTGTCAGATTATTATGATGTCAAGGTAAAAATTCATAGTAGAAAGTGCAAAAATGCCCCAACCCATCAGCAGACCTTTCAAAATATAAATTATTTCACTAAGTGAAAAGGTGCTAAAGTGATGGAAATAATAAATTGTAGGCCTATAGTATCATGTTTTCTTCTAAGTAAAGCGTATCGGAATTGCAAAAGATACTATTTGAAATATACCTAGCAATGCAAAGCATAGATACTATTAATACCATTAAAGGAATACAAACTTATTTATCCAAATGCCACAAATCTTACTAAGCACATGAAGAATATGCTGGTTTTGCACCAGGATTGAAATTAATAGGTATAACCTTTTTCTGACTTTCTTTTCACCCTCACAAATTCAGTATGTTTTCAAAGCAGACTCGGTGGGATTTGTTTGTGATTTTTTTCTACATCAAACACAACAAAACTTGTTATCTATTTTTTATTCCTAGTAGTCTCTTAAATAACAAATATTGTAACAAGCTGTATCCTCTCTGAGTCGTGGCTGTATTAGAAGGTTAGAAGCTAGATTGATTTACAAGAAAACATACATCCTTGGCTTTGCTTTTCCAGCAGATAGTCTGAACTTTATTCATAGGCAATAATGATGCTTAGAGACAAAACAGGGAAAGCTGAGTAAGAATGAATAGATGGTATTAATTAGACTGCATTCAGAATACACACAGCAAGGGCTTCCCATTGATTTTCAGCCTTCAGTATCCCTTGGTCAAATATATATGCACAGGTATAATGATGAGGCATCCTGCATCCCACCAGGCACTCATTTAATTCGAGATGTTCTATTCAGTAAAGGCCAATGATAATATTTCACAAGAGAGATGCAACAGCTCCTCTAAGGAAAATTATCTACTCCTTCAGAGAGCAATTTCCTACCCCCTGGAAACCATCTACTAACTAATGTTCTCAATCTCTGCAATTTGCATCTTTTGTATACTTTTCGTATTTGAAGTTCACATCACCCATTAGTACACAAAGTCCTTTCAGGAGTAGTGGTAATCTCTATGCCTGCATGCTGTGAATGTTGCAGTTTGAGCAATACAGATTGTGAAGCATATATTCCATTTCATGGGTAGCCTCACCCTATCACTAAACACTCCTTGTCTTACAGTACATAAAGGGGCAAATGGACTGTGTTTCCCTGAATTTCTAAATATTTTGCATGGTTCTGCAAGTGTCTTGGAAGTTCCCTAAGCATTTGTTGTCCTTACAAAAAAAATTATTAATGCTGCTGCTTCTGCTTATGTCAGCAGAAATACAACTGAAAACATGTTCTTCTGGCTGTCTTTTACTAGGCACTGATTTTCTGTCAAGAAACAATGAATAAAATTTATCTTCACCCAAGTTATATTAAAATACAAACTGCAGATTTGTTTAGAGCTTGGGATATAGTAGGCCAAGTAAAGCCATTAGGAAAATCCAACAGGATGCTGGCAGCTTGAAGCTGTGTGGTGCTCTCTTCTGTTGTTTTCTCTCACTCTAGGTAGTGGTCAGAGTGAGACCACACATACCAGAAACTGTGGATGAAGGTTCCATCCCTGAACCTCTGAGGGAGTAGCTGAGGGAGATAGGAGTTTCAAAAGCCACCAGAAGATCCCTTCTTCAGGGTTAACAATTTTCTGACAAAGCAGTTATGACCTTTTAAAATACTCTGAATTAACAGTTTGGGTCCCACAGGTCCTTGCTATTGGCAGTGCCATAAACCACTGTCTAAGGGTTTTACTGTGTTACAGTATTAATAAATTTCAGAGGTGTAACTCAGAGGCCCGTGAAATACTTCAGGGGGATGATCTTCCTTAAAAACATCATATTGTTATACAAAAACAATCATATAAATTTAAGAAAATCCAAGACATGCAGCTCCATTAAATGATATGTTTCCTTTTTAAAATGTGGATTTGGCAGAACTAAAACATACACCAAATAAGGTAATGGAGGGAAAGAGGAAACAAATTGTCCAGTAAGCATACAAGAGTTAATATTGGAGTTTTGAACCCAGAAATAGATGTGTAAAGCTGACCAGCAGTAAATGAATCAAAACTTTACAAGGTGTCAGCAAACAGAGGACCATTGTCCTAGCTTGTTATCTAGAATGAGTTTATGAAAGACTAAAAGAAAAAGAAAAATGTTTGTCAGTACAAGAGTGAACTTTTAAATTGGCAAAAACTTCCCAAATGGACTTCTGTTAATTGCCTGATTTTCAAGTCAGACTGTTGTATCATTTTTTGTATTAATTACTGTGAGGAGTAGATTTCAGTTGTCTAACTACCTTATTTTGAATACTTCTTACAAGTGCTTTGTCCTATGAGACTTGAGAGGAGGCAGAGGTGCCATAAGAATAGGTTAATAAGAGGTTGCATGAACTTTTCAGCATTTCATGAAAGCCTGACAAATCTTTTGAGTTGTGGAGAGCTTGCTGTTGAGATGGTGATGTTAAATTGCATTAAAAGACAGCAAAATATAAGGTTTCTGAGGTTTTACAAGCAAATTCAAAGGTACTGATGAATTATATAGGTGTCATTCCTATGTGCTGAGATTTTTATTTCCCCTTAGATTATTTATTTTCTAAACTTGTGGCATTACTACAAAATTGCATCTTATGTTAGAATAACATTATGAAGAGTGACAAAAATAATTTTGCTAGAGTTAGGAAATGCCAACAGCAAAATGCCAATATAATCTCACTTTGGTCTTTCTCCTTCTCACAGAAAAATGCCACAATTAATTATATGACTGATAGTGACTTTTTTCACAGGGTATTTGTCTTTTTTGATATCTGGACTGACACAATGCTCAAGACTATAGACTTTGCAGCAAACAAATTTTTCTATTGGGACTGTAGTTACACTTGTGCTGAAGCTCTAAAGTGCAATATGAAGTAAGAAGGGGGTGATAGAAGGAAAAAATGGTCATTTTGGCTTGTCCAGTTCAGCTTCATTGGTGTGTCTGGATGTGTGTGTGTGTTCCTACTGCAGACTCCCTCCGTGCAAGTGGGCAACTTGTCACTAGTTGTGCTCTTCAATTTCTCAATTCCTACCGATTTTATGACTTGCAGAAGTGCAGCTGTTTCACTCCAGTTATGGATATCAGAGTAAGGACAGTACCATGCCTCATGGGCTCAAGTAAGACACATAAAGCTCTTTTTACAAATGACCTCACTGAACCCTATTTTGCTATGTTGGATGCTGTTCTGCCCACATAGCTTGTATGTATATTCTGGATTTTGAAAGCTGATACCCTAGAATTAAAACTATTCATATTCTTCTTTGCATGCTTTTCTCAGGGGGAAAAACAAAATAAAACGAAAGAAAAAACCAAAAACAAAAACCCAGTTCTCTGGGTTTTTATGGGGTTTCTCTTGGTTGGTTTTGGGTTTTTTTTGTTGTGGTTTGTTTGTTTTTTTTAAGGGGTATACTTTGGTTTCCAGCTCCTGTTTTCCCATATAAGCTTGTTTAGAGTTTTTACATGCAAAACAACTGCAGGATGTTAAGAATTAAGTGTCCCTCAGTTATTTGCTACAGACTTCCCTGATGAAAATCAGCACCAGATGGGTCAGCATCCCTGAACTGTTGCTACATAAAGGAATATTAATTTGCTCAAACTTCCCTGCTGCAAATGTCTGGTTTAGCCTCTTACTTAAAGCTTTTTTCACCCAGAAGTTTTAACCCAGGTAAAAGAATTGCCAATTTATCTCACAGAACACAGTGCTCTGAGGCTGGGTAACACTTATTGCTTCAGTGCTTATGTGCCAAGCATTAGTTCCCTGAGCTGTAAGTCATACTTGATCTCTATAAATTCATACCCCAGACAAAGCAAGGATCAACATGAGATTTTTCTGCAATCTATCTTGAAAGAGGAATCTAATCTTTAATTCCAAACTTCCAAAATTTCAAATCCATAAATTGCACGTGGATTTTTTCTATTCATCTACTTTGTGAATCTGGGCATCTAGAACTAGATGCACATAATCCACTGCACTTAATGAGAGTCAGACAGTTTCTTTAAATTGCTCTTGGAAATTCACTGCCACAGTGAACAACAATTGTTTTATCACAGAGAGCACCAAATTCCAATTGCTCAGAATGTTCTGATTCTTACTTGATTTGTTTTCCTTTGAAGAGAGGTTTTAGAATAAATGATTTAACCAGTGGAAAAAAGTGTCATCATAAAACTCTTCAACAGAACAAAGACTGTGAGAACAATTTATTATAAAGAGATCACATGTAAGGATTCAGTGGGTTTCTAGTTCCTTTCCTATTAGCAGTAAAAGCTACATAACACAGTAGATAGCCTTCATGAATGGATGTAATTCCAGTCCTTCAGTCATGTGTTCCTCACTGCATATGTAGTGAGACTCTGAGACAGAACAAAAAATGCAAAACATTTAAATCCAGGCATATGCAGATCAATACATGACATTGGATGATGATCTGCTATTTAAATAAAGAGTAAATTAAGTATTGGATTTTAGTTCATGGAGCTAGACTGCTTCTCAGTTATTTCAAGACAAAAAGAATACAGCAGCTGCAAGGTAGTTCTCCCTCAGGAAATTAGGTAGTGAAATGGATTTACTTTTACATCATGCAGCTCACAGATTGAAGTGTAGGAAAGAAAGTTTCTACAGTACCATATCTCCTCCTTTCTTTTATTTTTCTTGGCTGTAAGCAGTGACAGCTACCATTTCTATATTTCTTACTTCTGAATTGTGTGTTTAAGTGTTTATCTGGTTGGGAAAATTTAAACAAGTTTTGCAGTACATTATTAGAACAATTCTCTAGCATTCCCTAGAGGAGATATTAAAAAAAAAAAAAAAAAAGCAAAATTAAATTCTAATTTACTTCTACAGTGGATAAAGTTTTTTTCACGTGTAAGTTGTATTGGTCTGTAGTTGTAATACTGTGGAGAATTTCCTTGGAACTACTTATGTTTTGTTATTGCTTACTTTTTTCATACAAAAGGAAAAATCTGCTTAGTCTTACATCCATGTAGAGATAATTTCTTCTAAGTTAACACTTAAATACTTAACAGGAGAATCAATGGATGCATAATAATTATAATTACCTAAGATTGTGATTCTTTTCTGTTAAATGTTACTAATTTAATATTCAGTTTACATTATTTTTCTTATTCATTTTACCAGATTTCACTTTATCATGTTTTAAAGGCTTTATTTCTCCATCTATTATGGAGCAGCAATATGCTATTTAATAATATGTTTGGATAGTTGTCATTGGTGTCGCTCATGTCAGCAGTTCTTGGTAGTTTGCTGTATTAATTCATATCAGTCTAAAGCAGTAAAGTCAGGAAGAAAAGGAGAAATGCTACAGCATGAACTAGCACTCTTCATAAATTAAATTTACTGTGTTGTTGGAAACACCAGCTGTAGTTTGTATTTACATTTAAAGCTGAACTTTCATCTGTAACATTGCAATAAACTATTTCTAATAATCACGGCATCGTTGTATGTATAGGAAACAGTCAAATTAGATTAGGTTGTCCTGTAGGCCTCAGTCTCATTTTTCTAAAACTACTCAGTGTATTTATTGGAATCACAGACAACTATTGAAGATGCCAATAGAGAAATTACTTTTTTTTTTTTTTTCCAATTTCCAGAAATCTGAACCATCTGATTTTTAAAAGCAGGCTGAAAAAAATAGTCCTTAGGTTATATCAGCAAGCAATTAGGAGTTTTGCTTCATTACATTTATTGAGGAAGCCAAGTGAGAGCAGCAGTAGCACTTCAGCTCAGGTGGTAAAAAACATTATAGGTAAATATATTTATCATAATCTGCATATGATAATAGAGTTGAGAAATAAAAGCCATGTTATACTGATATGTATTTTAAGTAAATAAACTTCTTAGTATTTCCTAGGATGGATTTCTCTGCACTATAATTTGTTTCATATTATTCCATGTTTTAGAACAACAAGGCTGAAAATGTTGGGATATATTCCTGCATTCATCTGACTTTCCCCCCTCACATTCCTTCTTTAACTTAATGGTCTCTGTCTCTCTTTTGAAGGGGTTTCTAAATGTTAAGGTGTTTCTTTCCTCACTCCAGGTATGTAAAGTGTCTTACAAAATGTCACGGTGCCCTGCTCCTCCTTTCTGTGTGCACTCTACCTACTCGTGTAGCTTGAGACATGAATATCCTCATAAAATTTAATAGAACCAGCCAAATGCTTGAATTTATCCATGTAAGTACTACGCTGGTTCTGTGCTGGGAAGAAATGATAATGTACCTGCAAACAGAGAGAAAAAAAAAAAAAAGACTTTGCCATTCGCTGGAAAGCTGTTGTTTTGTGAAGTGGAGGCCTTCTAGTTTAAGTTGGGACACCTCCTGTTTCATGCAGGTTCTCTACCTCAGTGAACTGCTCTTAGATCTCCCTGATGAGAAGGCAGCAGAACTCAAGGTGCCTCTTCAGTGCTGTAAGGACATGTTTACTAACCCTGACCCGGTGCATATCTGTGCCTCTGGCATTTCTCTTGATATGATGAAATTGTGTTAATTGATTTCTATTAAATAGGTGGTATAAATACTTACTGATTGTTTGGAAATAGGGGGAAAAGTGTTGATAAGTTTTACTGCAAATGCTTCTTGATTTTCAAAGTTAGTCAAGTCCCTGGAGGTGAAATTGAAATTCTCATTTCCCCTACAGACCATTCAGAGAAACCCAAAGTGAGTTGCAAATCCTCTGATCACCAACAATTCTGCAGTACGCTTGCAAATGCAGCTACAGTAACAATGTATTTTGCACATTATGTGGAGAAAGTAACTGAAGGGGGTTAGATATTAAGGGACATGCCTAGGGACACCAACCCAGGGGTGGGATGGAGGCAAAAGTACGTTACACTATTCCTTCAATCTGGTGCCTTGTCAGGCTCATTAGATTAACTTTCAGTTAGGAATATTAAACAAAACAAAACAAAACAAAACAAAACAAAAAAAACAAAAACAACAAAAAAAACCAGTATATTTTTGTTGGTGGTTTTTGTTTGTTTTCCAGAACCTTCAAGTTATCTAGGGAAAATAAGAAATAAGTGTTTCAGCTTTGAAAAGCACAAGCTGGCATAGTTAGAGGGAGCTTTCCAGGGACTTCAACTCGTACAGTGCAGTTAAGCCCAGTTCAGGGGCTCTTCCCGTGGCAGCTGGAGGATACTTCAGGCTCCTACTTTGCAATGGGACTGCAAACAAAAGCCAAACAGAACTTACAATTTGTACTTGACATGTTGAAAACTGTTTTGGAGACAGTGGTGTGAATCACACAGTGAACTCTGCAAACAGGAGACTGGTACCCTTTCTCTCCTCATGAAAAAAATAGACAATTCTTTAATTAATTGCCAAGAACGCATTGTCACATTCTATCAAATTATAGTTTTAGAATATTGTTCACAGTGGGACCTGCCATTTCAAAATTAAAAGCTAAACCATTTACTAAAAAGCTGTCATCATGGTTGTTTAGTTGCCTAATTGCTGCTTCTTTAATATGTACTCACACTGATAGAAGCCACTTTTGCCAAACTAAATTAGAAAGCATATATTACAAAGAGCCAGTGATTTTAAGAACATCATTCTAATTAGTCTCTGATTTTCCCAGTAACACTGTGTTACAGGCTTAGGTTTCCTGTAGAGCAGCCATGGGGCAATCCTTGTGCACTTATATTTGAGCATAACCTTCCCTCTGCCCAGTGTCATTATGCAAATTGTTGCTGATATTAACAACACTTTGATGATGTTTCCCTGAAAGAACATCTATTGGGCTGTGTCTTTGGAGACCTGGGAATAGTTGCAAACCCACTAAAAAATAAACAGTTGTGTCACATTCTGTCTTTATCAACTTAAATAGAAAACTTTGAGGTTGCAAGAAGTACTTATACACACATTGAGAGAGCTTCATTATGTTAGCAGGGCATGCAAAGGGATCTCTTAGATCTTCACAGTCCTGGTTACACCCAAGATGTTGTGACAGCTTTCCTGGTGATCTCTTTCATTTCACTGAGTCTTAAGCTTTCATTGAGTTCTGAGATCTTTATTAATTTTTTTGTTGTTAATTCTTATATGACAAATGTTTAACTGTCTCTTTAAAAAAATATATATATTAAAAAAGAAAAAACAGAAAGAATCAGATACTTTGTAAAAAAAGTCACCTCAGTAGACTAGCTTGACCATTATTCCAAGTTTCTACACCAAGTAATCAATGCATTTATCTCCCCAAACTCATGGATGCTCTTCAGTATTTATTGACATCTCTGAAAATGTTTTTATACCCTTTCCAGTAGATCAGTGCAAAGAAAGAAAATAATGGAGAAATAAAATATTAATAGTTTAACACCTCTTGCCCCTCCACTACTGAAGGGTTTCAAGAGAATGCCAGGGCTATAGTTGTTTGGGGACCAGAGTTCTTGAGGCAAAGCTAGAGGTGCTGACAGGAAGAGCTGGGATGACTGCACTGGCAAATTGTAGGGGTATGTATAGTAAATTCCTAGGTGCCAGGCAGAGTCTGTGCTCTTATTCACAGAACAACCAGTTTCCTTTGTTACAGTTTGGATGCTAAGACATTTGAAATGTGAGTGTGAGACTTATGATGATGGATTTCCAGTCAGAGTACAGATGAAGTGATCAAAGGTGCTTGGTAAATTGATGTGTTCGTTTATCATAGGGTTCTCCAATTTATCGCACAGGTAAACTACAAGCTGTGAGTGATCACGGAAGATTTGAATAAGAGTTATCTCTGGTAAATAAACTTTCAGAGATGCTTTATTATTTGAAAAAATCTACATCAAATGTGAATAAGCAAAACATCCAGTTCTGGTGAACTTTGCTGGGAAATCTCTGTTCCCTGACAGACACGAAGATCTCCCGGCTCTTCTTTCCCTTTGTCACTGACCCTGAAAAGCAAAACAAGCCAGAGGCTCATTCAGCTACAGCAGCTTTCAATACAAACACAGGGTGATAGATAGATGATAGATAGATAGATAGATAGATAGATAGATAGATAGATAGATAGATAGATAGATAGATAGATAGATATGCATTAATAGCTACCTTGTTTTCTTTACCACAGGATCGGAAGCTACAGAGGGACCACATGTCTACTTTGTGCAGGTAAAAGAATCATTTAAAGTTACTTCAGATAATACTTGTAGTTGTCCTAAAGAGAAGTTTTGTTGCTGGAGCTTATGGAATTCAGTGGTACCTCACCTTAGCCCTACTCTTGACATGGTTTGTGTAAATCATGGAAAAAAAAAAAAAGAACACTATAAGATGATTTTAAGGTTGTTTTATACTGCTGTAGCAGTACAAAATGGCTTGGCTGAAACTGAAATCTAATCCTTTGTATGATGTTAATTGGGGATCTATAATTCTTATGCCTAGTCCTGACAGGGAGGGTTTCAGGTTTTTCCTTCCAGAATTCTGTATTTCTGTTGTCTTGGTTTTAATGGACTAGCTGCTTCTGCATGTCAATTTCTTGAAAATTAGTAAAGCAGATCTGATTTTACTTAAGCAGCAAAGACTGACAGATCTGGTGACCTTTTATTACAATGTCATTTACTAGTGTGATTAAATTACTCACCATGGCTGAACTGATACCCAGATCAGAGATATTTTCCTCATGAGGCACTATAAAATATACTACTTTACCCTTAGCTGCTCACTCTCTGTCCAACATTTCTGAAAGAACATTTCACATTTCAGTGTTCACTAAGGTGACCCTGGGTAATTTATTCTAAGCCAGTTTAGAACACTAATTTCTCTCCAAAACGCAGATGCTCTAGCTCCATGCTGGGGGTTTAGGGTGTGATCTTACAATCCCTTTGCTCTTCACTTCCTGCTGAGTGTGTTTAGCTGTGTGAAGGAAATGTGTGATGTTGCTAATATAAGAATCCAGACCAAGGGTGAGCAGACAAAAGAAGGTGGGCTGCAGTTTTGCAAGAAGCTGCAAGACTCAGAATGGATTTTAGGAGTTGTTATCACTCTTTAACTTATTATATAACACTATTTGAAATGTGTTTGGTGTTGACCTGGTTTATTTAGAAACCAATAATCTGAAGAAAATTCTGCCATTGTAAAACATGCATAAAACATATGAAGAAATAGGACTCTAGAGTGCTCTGAGATGTGTTCTAGGAAAGAAAGAAATGGTTTAACAATGACAATTGAAACCTCTGCAGAGAAGTCAAAGCAACAGCTAGTTTGGAGATTAATGCCAGTTCAGTGTACAGGCCAGCAAGGTAGTCTTCTCATCTTTAGTTCAAAACACCTGGCTGTGTAACCTACAGACCTCTACCCAAACACCTTCTGAGGCTGGCCTTTTCCTGGTGTGAAATATCTTGAGTAAGAGAAGGTTGAAAATTTAAAAGTGAATAATGGATCTATCCTTTTGTTTGCTAGGCACTCATGCACAAATCTTGGTGGTCTTCTAAGGTAATTTTCATTTATATAATACTCTTTCTAAAGTAACATGTTTATTCACTTAATCTGGTCAATTCAAGGAGATAGTCCTAACTCCTCCAACACCTAGATCAGTTCTTCAGAGTTTTTCTTTGCCTGATTCATAGCCAAAATATAGGATAAGGTTCTTCTGTTTTGTGGGTTTTTTTAACATTTCAGCAGGCTTTTTCTTAAACCACCATTCATGATCCTGGGCTACTGAGTTCCTAGATATGAGAATATGCAGTTGATTACAGTTGACTGGTGTTAAAGGATTCAGCAGTATCAGACTTCTTCATGTCTGTGTTTTTTAATTTACTTGTACCAACAAAATTTTATTACATCCTGCCTTCTGTAGAAGACTCTCCTTTTCACCCTAGAGGAAAAAAGCACTTTCTGAATAACAAGGGCCTGATTCTGCTTTCCTTGAAATCCATTGGTGTAATATGCTGATCTTCCAAACTCTAAGAAGCAGTGTAATAAATCTGAAATTGAGACTCCCTGTAGGAAGAAGTCCTTTCTGATTTATATTTCAGCTTGTGCTGGTACATCTGGAATGCTCAGGTGACAATATATTTCACATGCACAATTCTGTTCAGACACATAGCAGTAGATTAAATTGCCTTTGGTTTCATGTAACAGAAAGTGATGGTATGAAAAGATAAGACCATTTCTTGGCAAATTGGAATTGGTGTAGAAACATGTAGAAAATTGTGGCTCTAGTAGGAACACACATATCCAAAACTTCTCAATAGAGCTTTCCCTGAGTATTGAAGGAACAATTTCTAGCTTTATGCCAGATCATTTTTTTTTTCTTTTGGTAGTTTCTCTTAATGGTACAGTTGAAATCACACAAGGATCAGAGATATGGAGTTGTTTGGCAACTATTTTTCCTTCAAAGACAGGAGGCAGGAGTTTGAGAATGGCTGTGCTGTGCCTGTGATGGAGAACAAAAACTGGCTTCTATCTATCACTTTAATAGTGCATTAAACTTGTATTTTTGTTACTTGCATGCAATATTACATAACACCCACAAACGTGATGCAATCTGGGAGGCCTGGGCTGTTCTTTTCTTTCAGTGTGCTAGTAATTCATACTGTTCAATATAAGGGTGTTCAGTGCTAACCAAAACCAATAAGTATCAAGTGTTATCCTGTCTTGGAGCTGAGATCTTCAGGGATGATATTAAATCTTTATTTCCTTTACATGTTCATGTCACTGGCCCTACCTTACTGGAAATTATCCACTGCACACAGTTTTAAGTCTAGATCCATGGGCTGCCTCAACACTAACAGTTATGGGCAGGGAAAGTAATTAACTTCACAGCATCATGCTCCATAAGTAACAGTTGCATCTACTTGTAAAATGCAGCTGTTCAATGCTGTGCATTCAGTGGCAAAATTGACTAAAACAATAGCGTGTAAATTTTTACAATTATCATTACTTTTCTTTTATAAAGGGGAAATATATTGCATTAATAGCTTGAATCCTGCTCTGAAGTTTCTTTTCCCAGGCTCTTTGCAACTGAGAAGACCATGATCATGGAGCTTCTTAGACTTGTCCGAAGGATTTCAAACCCAGCTGCCAGCCTCCCTTGCTCATCTGTCTCACGTGTCTACTATCTTGGCACTGGAGGGATTGTCTCAGCTATCTTTACATTGTTTTATAAGCCCTGCTTCCTTTGACACTATCTAAGTTTGTGTCAATGCATCTTTTTATTGCCTAGTATAATCTGCTTCCCTTGGCATTTCACATAAGCCTTGAGTTCAACCCCTTTTCACCAGCATTTTACTGGTTTCTTGGATACCTTCCAGAGAAACTCAGGTATCCCAGTTGGTGCTGCTCCTCCACTGTGGGTGAAGAACTGAGCAACAACCCACTGAAGTGCTTGGGGAAGTCAACGGAGATTACAGCTCAGACCCATCTTTTGGGATCTAGCTCACTGGAATACATGCAGGTGGCCAAATATCTATTATTTCTGCCTCAACCCATAACAAGTTTCATCAAGAGCCTGCTGCTGGCTGGTGAAGCCCCCTGTATAGCTTTCTGGGGGGCTATCTTTGTTGGAGAGGGCCACAGAGGTTTGAGTGAATGTGTATGGACAGGTACATGTGGACAGATAAACAGCAGGTACATATGGGCATAGAGAGGGAAATACACCAGGCTCCTCGCAAACAACCATGGCAAAAAATAAACTTTCTGCTCTTTCTGCACGTCTCAAGGCTAATAATTATAATGAGGTCAGAAGCAAAATGTGCAGGTTAAGGTCATTCCTGATTATCCATTTCTAGGCTTAGCCATGCTTATACTGATTTAAACAGTTTTGCCTTTAGGCCCTTGGAGAGCCAACCCCTAGGTCTGCTTCTCTGGCATCAACAGACCCTGGGTACAGGCTCTAAATTGGCTTCTGAATATGCTTTCAGATCCTTTGTTGTGTTATATCAGAAGTGAATAACAATGCTACTTCCAGGCTGAGTTAAGGAAACAACCTGAGGGCTCAAGAGCCCACACCATAAGTTAAGACTAATGTAAATCTTATAATAAAAAATGTAATATAAGTCTAGTCTGGGCTTGGCTTATTTATGACTGCTTTCCTTCAAATTTATAAATTATGATCTGCTGAAGTGAGAGTTGACTCCTCTCTTAAACCAGTTTCTTTCTATATTGTGTTACCGAGTGGGGACTTTTTAAGCATCACTTTTATCAATGTATAAATTAAATATATTCTTTTTTTTCAACTTTTGCTGTCTTAGTGCTGAGAATAATTTTTGAAATCTTTTGGTTGGTTTGGAAATCAAACATTACTCAGAGGTAAAGAAAAGAGAAATCTTAGTCCAGATTCTCAGGTGAGAGGAGCAGAAACCAACTAAACTGTTGCTTATGTTGGCAGATTTGACCCTGTAGACAGTGATGTCCCATCCCTGCCTCTCTTTATTCTAGCAGTCAGGGTGGCAGTGAATCTCTAGGTAGATCAACCAATCCAAGCTACTGCTTTTAAAGAAGCATCTTCACCATTGTCTTCCCTCCAGTTGTCTTTATCAATTAATCTGCTCTCATTGCTCTCATCTTGAGTCTTTGTAGGTAAAAAGGGGCAAGATTTTCCCCATTACTTTTCACAGTTTAGCTCCTTCGGGCCTTTTATCAGGCTACATTACCCATTCCTTCTTCAAATGAGCTTTTGAAAGCATGGTGACCATTTGATCGTTGCTGGATAGTTTACTGGGAGCAGGTTGCTCAGTACAGAGTGCAGTGGTGGTACCTCCTCTTATTTATATTCTTCAAGCAGTTCACTGTATCTGAGAATCTTGTTTGCTTTCCTCCACTAAGCCTCTACAATGAGCAGACAGCTTTAGGGATTTTTCTGTAATCACTTCCCTGGTCAGGATTCTACAGCACCTTTCCACTGAAAAGACACTTCCAGTTTCTATTACTACCATATTGTTGGATTTGAACTCAGTATTTTACAGCGATGATCTGCCACAGATCTTTTGGCATTACTGTTACTGAAAGGCAAAGGATTCACTCTCTCCTTTTTTTTCCAATGTAACTGTTTTCCAAGTCTATTAATAATGGTTAAGATGGGAGAAACTTGCAAAAAAAACCTTTTTAAAATCAATCTATCTCTAAAAATTATACTGTATTTGAGGGGAGGGAGATATTTCTTCTTATGGCAAAAGTTAATTTAATCTTTAAAATCTGCTATAAAAGTGTGTAAGCAATTTTATTCAGGGATCTTCTAAAAGTATTTTTATTTCTGTCTTCCTTGGCTTCTCACTAGAAAATTGTCAGGATTTTATTCCAGAGGCTGGTATCCCTCTTAGGGAATCTGTCTCTTAAACTGAAGTACTGCTCCTCTGGTGACTCATGTGCATGATGGCAAACATAAAAAATAGGTCCCAAAAGATTTACCTCTTGCATAGGAGCTAAAATTCAAATCTATAATTCATTTACACCTTCTTTTTAAAATTCATTTAGTGTAAGCAAATGAACATACTCTGATTGCCATACATTTTTTTGTATTCTGACCTGACAGAAGTGCCATTTGAAATGCTCTTAAATCAATGCAGTTCCGACACCTTTATTTTATATGAAGAAATTAAAGTAAAATAAAACACCTATGTATGACAAGGCAGACTGTGTGGGTCAAGAACACCTGCAGTTGCAAGCCAGCAGTGACAGACAGCTTTGTTGTGATTTTTCAGAAAGTTCAGTGCATCAGTTGCTCACTTCAGCTGACAGCTGGAAGAGAGGATTATCAATTTTTTGCTGATATCTTCACACATGAAAAAAGAGGCCTTTATACCTGAAAAGGGGAATTGCCAAAGTGATAGTGAGGATAACAAACCATGGGATCAGAACATGACTTGGGGAAGAAAATTCTGTTTGCTCTTCATTATCAGCTATGTCATGTTCTCTTTGTTGGAGGCAGAAGATATCACCAGATGAGAAGAGGGGTCTACGATTCCCCCATGACAACAAGCATCTTGAGAAGGAAGAACATCCCCATGTCCTGATCAAACATTACCCGTGCAAACTGCTCAGTCATAGAAGAAGCAGCTTGTTGGTCCTCACTGAAAGTAATGTTTCAGCCTAAAGGACTTCCAAGCATAGGTATTTTAAGTAAACAAGCAGATAGTACATTTTTAACTTTCTGAACTTTGGTCAGAAATCTCTTTGCAAAACCTTTTCATGGCATTTCAAAATACAATTTTTGTGTTTCTTAAGTGTAAAAAAAAATGCCATTTTTCAGTAGTAACACTTTTCATACATGTTTTGGTCAGTTCTGTGTACAATTCCACTGAGAGATGGGCACTTAACAGAGCAACACATCCAGCTAAGTACAGAACAGCAGTGAAAAAATACCTTATTCACTCAGCTGTAATGACAGATGATCCTTCATTTGCTTTCAGGTTCTGCACAGGAAGAGCATGTCCAGCTTATTTTCATGTCTGTGTCTTTTGGGAGTGGAGAGCATTTCACTTATTCCCACAGTATAAAGATGTTTATGACTCTATGGTGAGCTGTATAGAGTCCAGGATCATTTCCTGGGTGATTTAAGTGTGTGAGCTGCTCTCCAAGCCTTCTTTCTAACACTAATGACAAGAAAATGAGTCTGTGGTATAGCTCACAATGTTGGTTTCCCATCATCAGTAATTCTTTCAGGGGTTTGATTGTTTCTGGGTTTTGGGGATTTATTTTTAGTAAGGCTGGCCTATTGTGTAAAATGAGTAGTAATGTTTTTGGACTGGCTCCTAGGTTATTTGCTTGTTATTAATTTGCCTAAATATTAGGAGTCAAAAATCTGTAAAAAGACAGAAACTTAAAGGAAATTAAACAATTAAAAGATAAAATCAGCCACAGCTACACTTTCAAAGTAACTGTGGGATCAATACAAATTACTACAGGTTGACACCACTTTCATGCACTTGCAAAGGAAGCAGGATTTGGGCTAAGGCTGAAACCACAGAGACCAGTGCTCCTGTCCACCCAGCTCTATTCCAACCAAGGGTCCCAGGATGCACTTTCGGCTATCTGGAGTGCCACTGGATGCCTCTTCCTGGCAAGGTATAGAGCTAAGCAGTCCCACTCCCTGTGTGCCTGTTCCCAGCAGCCAGTGTCATGACCACTCACACACACAAACACACACACACACACACACACAGTGTCAGGGCTCTGCAGCCCTTACATCCCTCAGTCACACCAGGGCAGGGTTTGCTCCTCAGTGTTTTCATGCTAATCAGGACTGCTGTCTATAAAAAGGAAGGTGCAGAAGCAAGGGCATTTTTAAATGTGTTACAGTATTTGCCTGATGGACTCCTCTTTATAATAAATAATCTCATTAAGTGTAATAATAATGAGGTTGCAAATAAGCAACCTGTAACCCAGGAAAGATAATATTTGCAAGTTGAGAAGTACTCATGAATAAAAGAAAAAGGCAAGAGAAAAAGAAAATGCTTGCAAAATCACACTTTGCTGCTCCCGAAAATTCAGTATTATGGGTTTTAATTTGTATTTCCTTCTTTATCAATATTGGATGAAAGGAAAAATTCTGCAAGAGAATGCCAAGCAAAGAACATTGCAAGCTACAGCATTTCTCATGTCACACAGAAGAAAAAAAATTCTTCTGATTCTTTCTTTGAATCTTTCCTTTCTCCTCTCATTCCATTTTCTCTTTGTTTTGCAAAATGATACACTTAGAATTCTCTTTATTTCTGTAGGTAAGTAGGAGGTTAAATTCAATTAAAAGGTAGATGGCACTGCTATGGGAAGACAAAACTACAAAATTTACAGAGAAAATTGATCTGAAGTTGCAACAGCAGCTGAAAATACTGGTTTGGTTTGTGTTAGTACTTCCTTTCAACATTTTTGGAGGTGACAGCCAGACAGCAGAGCACTCTGAAACTAAGTGACAAAATTAATACCTACTGTTTTAAAGCAGCATCACTGTTAGTTTGATTGGGATGTCTGTTTTTAAGACTTGTGTAGTTTAGTTTTTCATTGCCTTGTGAATCACACCTTTATTTCTGCTCTGGGTATTCTTATGGAGGCCATCAAAATGTTTGGAATGTTACAAGTTCTGGGCAGTCCCAGACAGTCTCATGGCACTGTGTGGTGTGCTGGTTGTTGGCATCGTTTCCCCGGTGTCAAGAGTAGGAAAGCTTCTGTATGGAGAATGGGAACTCCTCAGTGCACGAGAAAGGGATATACAGGTACTTTTATAGGTTTTATGCATTATAAATCTGCTCTCCAGTTCGTAGAGAGAACAAACTGTGTGTTGGCAGTTTTCTAAGTGGAAGTAAACCTGACCACAAACAATTGCACTCGAATCTCAGCCTGAATGTGCTGGCAAAACTGGGATTTAATGGTGTGCTTGAAACACGTAGCAGAAAGACTCATTGCTAAAAGACGTTGTAAAGTTTTTGTTTGTTTGGGAAATTTTTCTTGCCAAATATAAGAGGATGTCTAATTTTAACTCTTCTTCTTTATTATTATTTGCCATAAGAGAAACAGCTTTCCTGAAAATCTTTCTCATTGCAGCAAAATATCATTTTTAATACAACAGAGTTGTGTGGCATTATTATTGTTTGTGGTTTGTTTACTTTATGAATATTAAGGGAAGTACCATTTCTGGCTCAACCTTGCCTTTGGGTCAGCATTGCCTGTCTGTGTGTGTAAGTTTCCAGAGAAAATAACCTTCCTGTTTGCTGGGTAATATAACAAAGTCATAGGAGAAATCTTCCACCATCTTGTGAACATGTAATGGAAGCAAATCCTGCAACGTCTCCTCAGGACCAGGATAGTCAAGCAGCACATAGATGGTGAATTGACACTTGTGACTGCAGTGTATTTTCCAACAAATAGTTTAAAATGAGGCTTTAAACTCCAAAGTTCTGGTCTGTAGTGGGAGCTCAGGTTCACAAGTAACATTAGCCAACATTTCTTGTGACCAATGGCTAAAATAATGGAAGTAGCTATACATCTGCATGTACTGAGTGTAAACCCTGTGGGATGATTTACATTCAGTACCTTTGCATGTGTAAGTGAAGAGCAAGTGCAACTTAGGTCACTTGAAGAGCAAATTTTCCAGTATAAGGAAGAGAAGGGCACTGAGTATTTTATCCAATTTTAGAACATTAATGTATCAAGCTTTCTCAGGTATCAACTGCATGGACAGACTAGTGCAAAGTAACCATGACAGCCCAGAAACTCAGCAGAAATTAGTATAAATAACCAGTAGGACTTACTTGAAAATACAGTTAACTGTGTTGAACATGCACAGTGGAAATTAAAGGTGAAAACAGGGCACTGAGTTGCTAGTCAGCTCATATGTGCTACTGTATGCCTCACGTTTCTAAAGAGCTTCTCCTATTTTGTGGTAAGTTCATTTTGAAAAGTTTTTATGAGGCTCTTTCTGTTAAGCAGATCACCTCTGAAGCCGTTTGACAGTGAACACTTACTGAAAATTCTGCTTTTATGAACTTGAGCAGGTCTAACTGGACAGATATTTTTTATCATGGATAATAATGCTAAAAGTTAACAGTTAACCCAAAATGAAATGGGTTAACTAACACATACATGTCGAGTAAGATTCACTGCATCAGTCAAAACAAAAATTAGAGCATAGCATTATTCCTATAATTTATGCCTAGAGAGACCATAGAAACTCCATAACAAGAACAAAATGCTTAGACTATTTATTTTTCTTCTGGAGCTGCTTAACATAGGTGCAGAGTCTGAATCTTTACTACTTTTCAGCAAAGCCAGTGTTTTATTTTGATTACCAACTTGTCAGATTTTAATAGTGTAATCTTTATAGCACAAAGCATGAAACTCTTGAAAAGTATATTTTATCTGCTTTCATATTCTAACTCCTATTTGTACTTTTTGTATTAAGCACAATCCAGAAGATTTCTAACACAAGTTTATGTGCGAGGCATTTCAGAATCATGACTATTCACTTTAACAGGGCCCAAGAGACATCTCAAAATTAAAATATGCCATTTTACTGTAGCTTGTCCTTTTTCTTGGAATTGCAGTTCATCAGGTAACCTCTCAGACTTGAGCATATCTATGATACAATGCAAAGTGTCAGCTGCACTAAGCCTCCTTGCCTAGTGCTTTTCAACTGGTCCAGAGATGATCAAGAAAACTGAAATTACTGCAGTCTGACAGTTGTAAAAGGTCACCAAGTTAAATTAGTTCACGTTATTTCCAGTGCATCATAACATATGGGAAATTAACAGACCTCTCAAACTTAACCACAATGAAACACTCTCCAAACGCCAAGATGTGTGAAGAAAGTGACTACGGGGAGGTCACTGTTGTCAGTGCTGCTCAGAGGAATGAGAGACTTGATGTTAGCTGGCCAGAGAATATGTTATTTATTGTGACAAACCTTCAGGGTCTTCGTAGATCTATGAAATTAGTTTACATCTGATCCATTAAAACCTGAGGTTTTTTTGAGAAAGTTTTCTTTAACTGAGAGCTTATCTCTTTTCATAGCTGGGTGAGCAGGGAAGTTACATCAAACATCTTCAGGTATCTCTGAGCTGTAAAGGATTAGGTGCCTCCAGCTGCTGTGGATAGTTACCCACTTATGAACATTTTTATGTTGTTGGTTGATCCGGTCAGATTTGTTCACATAGATCTGATACTTGCAGACTTCTTAAAATGAGATGTTTGTGTAATGGTGGGATTTTAACAAGCTTTAGAAGCCAGAGGCATTTATAAAAAGCTAACTAAGATTCTAAGCAAGGTTCAGAATTTTTGTTGTGATCATTAGCATATTTATACCAATAATTAGTTTGAGTTTAAATGCTTGTTAAGGGAAAGGAATGTTAGAAAAAAAAAAATCTACTAGTAATGAAAAGTCTTGACAAAATTTAGACTTCATTGTTTTTGTCATCTTTCTCAGAAATTGAAATAACCATGGAAAAGGAGTGTTAATCATCTCATCATGAAGAGGTGTTCTTAGCTGGCCACTTTGTATGGCAGGCTAGCAGGATGGTGCTTGCATAATAGGATGGCCTGCAGTCACTGTTCTGGGTGGAAAGTGCCATGCTGAATCTCTATGGCCAGTCTGACATGCAGTGTCCAATTTCTGCAGTATCTTCACACAGGAAAACTGGGAAAACATCTGTTCCCATATATTCCAGCCTGAGACAAACCTCCTCTCACAGATACAATCAGTTCTGTATTTGAAATGTAGCACAAGACAGCATAAAATCTTATAACAGAAGGTGCATTCCTGTTAGGGTTTGGGCAACCAGGGTCATTATAAGGCAATTTATCAGGTATTACAATGGGAAGATAATTAAGATGTTCTAATTCCCTTTGAGAAACTTCTTGTTTGTATCATTAATTTCACATTATGAAGTACAGATTTGTGAAGAATCTGTAGCTCTTACCTGTTTCCAGTAAAAGGAGAATCACTCTCCATCCTCCAGCTCTGCCAGACCCTCTGAGCAGTCATCTCTTTTAGCCACCTTTTGCAAGACTCAGTGGATGAGGTAGATGGACCTTCCCATGGCTCACAAACTCACCCTAGTTATGGCCCTGCAGGTCTCAGCTCAGGACAAGAGATCAATCTGCACTACTTAACTAACACTGCCCACATGTAACATGGCCAGAAGGTAGTGAAGGTCCTACCTCACTGACTTGCACCTGCAAAGCTCTGCACTGGCTCATGACTAGAAGCCCCAGTGTTCTGAAGATCATTGAAGGGCCACCCTCTATGCTCAATTAAAGAAACATCTCTGCTAAGTAGCACTGAGATGATCCACCAATTTTTGTACCAATTGTACCAATTTTTAACAGCCAGTAAAACCCCTTGTCTTGGTTTCTGGAGAGGAGAGATGAGGCCTGTCCCCCATGAGCCTGCTTGCTTGAGTCAGGAAAAGTACAATACGGTCTGAGCTCAGCCTTAAAGGGCACTACTACAGGAATGTTAAGTCATCTTTTTACACCTTGGTATTTCCCTATGCAAGAGTTTTATGTGTGTCTGTACAGAGCAACTGAGATTGCACTTATATTTCATTGGCACTCCTAAATGATTTCTTCCCTGCAGGGATTCACAACACAGCTATTAACGATTTCCTAAATCATTATAGAAATTCACTCATAAATCTCATAGTTTTAAGTATAAAACATGGATTTCTGCCCAGCTTTGCCTGGTGTGTTTTCCCAGTGTTCAGTCAGGGATCATACTCCAGATAGTGTTGAAGGTTCCCAACTGTCCACTAAAGTTTATGCCCAGTCAATGTGTATATGTTTGTAATTTGCTTTATTTGGTCCCTCTTTCCTTTGGCTTACTAGTACTTCTCCTTCCCTTATGTTTGCTCCATGAAAAAAATTAAAAGTGCATTTTTGTAGCCTCTCATCCTTCTTGTTGCTTGGCTGAACATGCTGAACCTCCTTTAACCTCCTCCTATGAGATGCTTTCCATCCACATGATCACTGTCACAGCCCAGTTCTGCATCTGCCCACCACTTTTCCAGTTATCAGACCTCTGGCTGTGCTTGTTACTAGATTTGCTGCTCCTTATATTGCTCCTTTCAGGTGACTGGAATGGAGATTAATGAGCTTTCTCAACTGAAGTGCCTGAAACAGAGGTTTCCTGCCACCTGGGCTGTGGTAAGGAACTGCATGCAGTACAGCCACCCCCCTCACCCGTTCTGCTATCGTCCCTGCACTGAAATATAAGTCAGCATAATTTTGAGGTAATATCATCACTCTTGACCCCGTTCTTATTGCATAGCAGGCCACTTTGATTCTTGTTCTTTTATTTATATTGTTAAAAACCTTTTACTCCTTCATATCCTTTGGCAAAGCCTAACTCAGCTTGACTTCTGAGCTGTTTTCTACTTACTTACAATATGCTTTTTTTAATCGTTTAGATTGGAAGTCTTTCCTCATATTGCCCCAGGCTGGTCTAGAGATTCCAGGTTGATTTTATGCCTTTGGTTTAAAGCAGTTAATCCTGTACTGCATTTTCATTCCCGAGATTGTCATTCAAACCTGGTTACACTAACCTCTTCCCTCTCTTCTCAGACTTGGCTCCTTGAGATTCAGAAGTCTTACATCTTCACCTGCTTTTGTCTTTCTGTTTTCACCAGGCTCATTTCCTATTACCATCTCTGCAACAGCAATGAACAGCCACTGTAAAACATCCTTGCCTCCTCTTATTATGTGTAACAGTTGCTCACAACTCTAAATTCCAGTGCAATTTCTGGCAGTGTTTTGTTTGTTTGTTTGTTTGTTGTCAAAATAACAATCTAAATCACTATGCATATCCAGCTTTAATTTAGGAGAACCCCAAGCATTCCTAATCTTGCCAAAACAGGACCTTCCTCACCATTCTACACAATGCTGATTTTTCCCCGTGGTTTCCCTGCCTACCTAAAATTACAGGGTTTGTGGTATTTCTTTAATCAGAATTTTATGCACAATTGATGATCCATCAGTGCTTTTGACTCTCACTGGAGTGAACCTGGGGGATTCTTCTGGTTTCTAGAGAAGTGGATGATGAGGCCATAGAGAAAAGATGGCACCATTATAATCTATTCCATGGTTATCTACTTTCAGATCTACTAGAAATCTAGCAGATTATACATACTAGATCTACTGAAGTTTGGCCTTTCTGCCACAGCAATGTGGGGTAAATGTTTGGCTCTAAGATTCTGTGATCACTCTTGATATAAGTAGGTCACTTCACATTCAGAGGTAAAAGAATAAAAAACTGTTCCTGAATTCACAGTTCCATTTAAGGGAACAAACTTATACCACATCTTTTCATAGTTATTGTAACTCTGATTTTATTTGATTTAATTTCTTAAAGTAAATATCCAAAGGTCACAAAGCATTCTGGCTGATGTTGTGCATGTGTTTACAGATGCCTTCTTTTCAAATTAATCTGACATCTTGATGGGTAGCAGATGTCTGATATCAAAATGGACATATGGGATCATTCATGTGCCAGACCAAATCATCAAATGTTCTAAGGGATACAGAAAAGAGACAAGGAACAGCACAGGGAGGGGTAATACCTTCAGTAATTTCCTACCTACCTTTCTAAGTCTCACTAAAATGCATTATTTCCAGAGATTCAGTCAGACTTGCAGTCCAGAGGAAAAATCCATTGTCCAAGTTCAGTGACTTCTGTCAGTGCTTTATTCTGCCCCTTTTTTTGGCAGTGAGTGACAAGGACTACAAAGACTGAGAAAATATATAAATGTAAAGCCAATAACAGGTAGACTCCAAGCTGGGCTACACAGAGAGTCAAAGACATGACCCTTAGATCTGACAATCATAGGTTACTGCAGGGTATTCTGTTAAAGTCCTGGATAAATGGCACAGAAAAGTCCTGCCTTGTGCTATGTACTTTGAACCCTTCACTGACTTAAGGAATCATGAAGTGGTTTAAGAAAAAATAAGACTGTGCACCAAAGCTCTGCTAAAACATGAAACAAAAGTGAATTCTTCACATCCACGCAAACTGAAATCCACCTGGAAATCTGGAATTTTGTTTATGATCATCTCTCTGACCTGGCTCAGCAAGATATGCTGTAGAGCACATGAGCAAAAAAAATGAATGGGTCAGTATGTGTGAAGGTTACTCTAAACTGCCCTGGAGGGGCCAGCCATCATTCATGCAATATCATATACACCTTACCTCTAGTTGTTGCCAGTGTGAGTAGAAGATCACTCACTAAAAGAGACAGCTAATGAAATGGTCTTTAGAAAGGGCTGGAGGGAATTCCTCGAAGCACTTCTGTGGCTGATAGGGATATTTTTATCACCAGTAAAACTGAAGTTCCTAACACTACTGAAACCTTAGTCTACACTATGAGCAGATGAATAATTTGTTTGCTTAGCATAATTTGAAACTGGCTGCATATGCACTGAAGAAAAGCTCAGCTTTACTTGAGTGTATAGTATGAATTAGTCTCTATGCAGTATATTACATTTTATACCCATCAGTTGGATTTTACTGCAGTGTTACAGCCATTGTGAAAATATAACCAAGCTCAAAAAGACAGTGATCAGAAGTAAATGCCTTCTTCACAATCTTTTATGGTTCTTTATGCATGCAGGAAAACAAGATCCATGCTTCACAAAGTCCTGTAGGTTATTACCATGTGTTAAATTGTGATCTGCAAACACAAGCTGTTCTTAAACAAGAACAAAAAAGAAAAAGCAGATGGTTTCTTTTAATGTCATGTGAAACTTTTCTTGAACACAAACGTGTGTCTTCTCCTCTCCAGCTGGCAATCCCAACATGTAAATGAACTGATTTTATCATTTCAGGAGACTCGTAAGAACCCCTCTATTTATAAAAAGGCACATTACCCTTAAGAAGAGAGGAACAAAGAATGCCAAGTGCCTCACAGTGAAGCTACTGAAAATATTTTTTCCTCCATTGTCTATTTGAAAATGTGTGCAGAGCTAACAGAGGAAGAGAATGAGAGGATGTGAGAATACAAATACCTCTGACTTCAGATACACCACTGACAGAATTTTTGTGACTCAGAGACTTTCTAAAACATCTGTTTGTCTCCCTGCCGCTGCCAGCCTGGCAGCCGCCTGCCCTCACACAGAGGGGCTGCCCAGGGGCGGGTGACTGCAGGTGCAGGGCAGCAGACAGAGCCCCAGCCTGTAAGTCGGTGGGATCCGAGCCAGCAGGAAGGTGTTGGGAGGATCCCCAACTGAACGCAGGCTATGGAGGTAATTATTCTTAATGGGTCCCCAGAGAAGAGACAGGGTTTTGTTGTGTTTTTTCTTTCCCCAGCATTCTCTAGGGCTGAGCTATGTAGAACATTTCACTGCACGGAATGTTGGGGGTTTTTTTTAAGGAAAAAGAGAAATGCATAGTCAACCAGGCAATGGATTGGAGAATTTAATATTAGGAACTTCCATGATATATGATAGAAGTGAAAAGACTGAGATTTGCCACATTAGTGAGGACAGGTAAACCTGCCAGTTTGTGTTGTGTTACCTCTTATTTGGACAAAGGTGTGAAACTACATAGAGTTTAATAGGAAAGCCCTCTGCTACTTGTGTTCAATCCATGTTGTGTTCAAAGATGCATTTTCATAGCTGGAATGAAAGTGTATTACTGAAAAGAAGGTCAGTAGTAACAAAGAATTACAAGATAGAAAAAAAAAAAGAAAAAGAACATAATTGTTACAGGGTTATACTCATTAACTAGGACCTGCAAAAGTGATTTTAATGCTCACACATTGCAACTGCTGGCACACAGTTATGTTTAATTCTCACTTTGCTTATGCCTTTTATTTTTTCCTCGGGTGTAATGTGCTTGACTCAATGAGAACTTCTCCTGATGTTCCTCAGTAAGATGAGAGCAGAAATGTGATGTTAACAGTGCAGTATGAGATACTGAAATGCCTATTCCAAGTAGAAAGTGGTACCTCTTTGTATGCCAAACATGAGCTGCTCATCCTCCTTCTGCCTGCAGTATTTTATTAGATCCCATTGAATCGGGGAAAAGTTGTAAATTAGCACTTCAGTAGAGCAGTGAGAGGCCCAGAAGAGCTGCAAAGTGACCACACAGGTCCCAGAGTGATGGAAACCTTGTGCTGTGCTGGAAGCCACAGATGCTGCCTCCAGGGCAGAAGTTTAACTGAGCTGTTCCATCTATTGAATTCCAGCGAGACTGCTCATCATGCTTCTTTAAAGGTCTTCCTATAAAGTAATGATTGGCAAATAAAATGGCTCCGGACTACAGCGTGGTGGAAAATGAGTTTTCAGGACTAAAATTTTTGGAGAATTAAGTGTTCTTCATAATTCTATTCACTTGTCCCTGTCAATGGATTTTTTTTTTCTGAGGATCAGAAGAAAGTTTCTTCACTAAATAGATTAAAACATAATATGGAATAGCTAGTAATCCAGTGGTTAAAATTCAATATTCTGCATTCAATTCCCTAATCTGCCTTTTTGAACATCAAAAGTCAGTAAAAATGGCCTGCCCATCAGGTTGTTGACTTTACCAGCAAATGTTGACTCTATATTTCTTTCAGGAGCTGTTCCACTTCACGTTTTTAATTTGCCATTCTCTTTTGTTTCTTCACATCCTAATCATTCCTCTTTCCATTAAAAAAAAAAAAAAAAAAGAAAAAAAAAAAAAAGACCCTAACCAGCAGCCAACTCATCAATTTTAAAGCTGTCTTTTTCAGCTGTTAAAATCCATGTTATGGACTAATTTAAGGGCCAATAACCCATCCCTATCTGCAAGCCATTCTAGGGAGTTTCAACTAGTGCTTACACTTTATTCTCTAGATGTTTAATCTGTACTTTTTTAGAGCAAATATTTTTAAAAAGAAGTGGCACTAAGTATAATAATACCACTTAGTAATCAAATATTAATGCTTTTCTAAATGTTTATTATGTTGTTAAATTATTTCCATACATGGGCAGAACAGATGAGTTCTGTACTGCAAAAGAAATTGCACTAAATCAAGCATTTGGCCATTTAGCAACAGTTTCATTGCTCTTTCTTCCCTCCTAATTTCCTAAAACTGAAAGAAAAAACAGGGAAAAAAAAAAGAAAAATAAGAGAAGTAGAGAAAATAGACTCCTAGTTACAAGGGGTGATATATGTTCCAATTAAGCAATTATCAAGAGTTCAGAATACAGGAATTATATCTTGTGGTGCTGCCTATCTTTACTGCTTTACTAACACAGAATCACAGAATGTTAGGGGTTGGAAGGGACCTAGAAGATCATCTAGTCCAACCCCCCTGCCCGAGCAGGGTC